>OZ035845.1:922878-1083867 GCA_964034765.1 Knipowitschia caucasica
AGACATGTCCGCTTTTTTAACGCGGTCACTCACTTTTTCCCCGGAGCTACTGTGCCAGACTTGCTCATCCGTCTCCCCCCTCTGCTTAAATCCCTGCCCGATACCATTTCAAAGGTGATCGTGCATGTGGGGATCAATGACGTGAAACTACAACAGTCCGAAATCACTAAGAGGCACTTTATGGACCTGTTCCGCCTCCTCCAATCCTCTGGATTGTCTGTGTTTATTTCTGGTCCAATCCCGTCTATAAACCGAGGCGACTGCTTCTACAGTCGTGTTGCAGCGCTACATCTGTGGATCCAGTCAATGTCCAGCTCTTTTAACTTTGTGTTTGTAAATAATTTTGGCTTATTTTGGAGACGTCATGTAGCGTACCGCCCTGATGGCTTGCATCCAAATAAGTTTGGCACAAGCTTGTTGATAGACTTCCTACGTCACGTTGTACAGTGGACTCCGAGAAGCAAATGACTGTTTACATCGCGGCCCCTTCCAGGCGCACATAGCTCTATGTCTTCCTCGCTTGCACCGGGTGAGTACACTGACCCCTGTCTGCCTGGCCCTGCACAACTGGATGTTCCACCTTACTCCTCCACTGTACCAAACATAGTCCAACACGCCATTAATCACATTCCCTGCTTGAAGACGAGACCCAGACCTAAATTAAATGGTGAACTGGTGAGAACGCCTAATCAGAGGAATTTAATTCCTGTCCCTATTACAAAGATTCTGTCTACTGATGTAAAAAAGGGCCTGAAACTTGCTGTTTTTAATGTCAGGTCTCTTTGTAATAAGTCCTTTTTAATTAATGATTTTATTTCTTCATATGAGCTTGATTTTATGTTTTTAACAGAAGTATGGCTCGATAAAAAGAACGCTAATACTGTTTTAATAGAATCCGCCCCACCTAATTTTAAATTTGAATTTGAGGCACGAGAAAATCGTAAAGGTGGAGGCGTGTGTGCTCTTTTTAAACACGTTTTTTGTATCAACAAACTTTTACTTGGGGCCTTTTCTTCTTTTGAGTACGTTTCCTTTAAAATGGAACAGGGAAAATCTCCTCCCATACTCTTCCTAATCGTATATAGACCCCCCCAGCACAGCCCAAATTTTATAGATGATTTTACTGAGATGTTGTCAGTTATTTGCGTAGATTTTGATGCCATTGTCATTACAGGTGATTTAAATATCCATATGGATGTTGTTGGTAATAAAGATACCAAAGAGCTCAACTCTTTATTGGAAACCTTTGGTCTATTTCAGCATGTGCGTGATCCCACTCACAGCAAAGGACATATCTTAGACCTTTTAATCACAAGAGGGGTTAATGTGTCAAATGTGCGCGTTGTTGATATATGTCTGTCCGATCACTTCTGTGTTTTCTTTGACCTGTCTTTTCTGCCTAAGCCACCAGAAGGTCCTGCTATAGTTCGCAGAAGACATATAAATGAAAGCACTGGTCCACAGTTCATAGAAATGTTACATTTTGATATTACGGAGTGTTCCAATGTTGAGGATTTGTTTAACAACTTTAGTCGGAGTGTTTTATCTGTGATCGAAACCATTGCTCCCATGACGACTAAGTTGGTTACCAGCAAACCAAAAGCACCATGGAGGAATGAAATTGCTGTTAGGGAACAAAAAAGACAGTGCCGGAGGGCTGAGCGCAGGTGGCGCAAGTCCAAGCTCCAAGATCACCATGAGATCTATAAGACAAAACTAAAATGCTACAATGACATGTTATGTAGAACGAGGGAAAGGCATTTTTCTGAAATTATAGCTAGTAATGTAAATAACTCTTGTGTCCTGTTCGCAACAGTAAATAGATTAACAAATCCACCTTCTCAGTTGCCACTAGGGTTTAATACAGCTGCTAAGTGCAACGAGTTTGCTTATTTTTTCAATGAAAAGATACAGAGAATAAAAAACACAATCACTCCTGTCCCACAAACAGAAATCTTAAATCCAACTCGAGAGTATGATTTCCCTAATTTCCTTACTGTCAACAACAATACAGTCCAGAATATAGTTTCCAGCATGAGCACGTCAACTTGTAGCCTTGATGTTTTACCCACTAGGTTTTTTAAGTTAGTGGTAGGCAGTTTTCTCTCAGTCCTCACTGAAATAATCAATTTATCCCTTCAATCAGGAACTTTCCCTGCGGCTCTTAAAGTCGCAGTCATCAGGCCTCTTATAAAGAAAAGCAGTCTTGATGCCACAGTACTGCAAAATTATCGACCAATTTCAAATCTGCCATTTCTGGGAAAGATACTTGAAAAAGTTGTTCATCAACAACTCATGGATTTTTTGTTAGTCAACAACATATTCAATGTGCATCAGTCTGGATTTAGACCGTCCCATAGCACTGAGACTGCACTAATAAAGGTGACTAATGATATTCGACTGAACACTGATGCTGGGAACACTTCAGTGTTAGTTCTATTAGATTTGAGTGCGGCCTTTGATACGGTTGATCATGAAATCCTCTTGGAGAGACTGGAAAAGTGGGTGGGTATTTCTGGTACTGCCCTTGATTGGTGTAGGTCCTACCTGCAGGACAGAATGTATGTTGTAGAAATAGGAGACTGTGCTTCAGATCATATGGCACTGACATGTGGAGTGCCCCAAGGGTCAATCCTGGGGCCTCTCCTATTTAATATCTACATGCTGCCACTAGGCCAGCTAATCCACAGAAGCAATGTGTCCTATCACAATTATGCAGATGACACCCAATTATATGTTTCACTTACTGCAGGGGAATATGGACCAATACATTCCCTCTGCCAGTGCATTCAAACGATCAGTGAGTGGATGCAAAACAATTTCCTTCAACTTAACCCAGATAAAACTGAAGTTATTGTTTTTGGCCCACAAAAACAAAGAGAAAGTATTAACAGTTACATCCAGTCTCTCTCCTTAAAACCAACAAATGAAGTAAGAAATCTTGGGGTAGTAATGGACTCTGACCTTAAATTTGATAGGCACATAAAATCTATAACATCAGCAGCCTTGTATCATCTAAAAAATATTGCCAAAATTAAAAATATGTTGTCTAAATCAGATATGGAAAAACTTATCCATGCATTTGTCACTAATAGATTAGACTACTGCAATGGCCTGTTCACAGGTCTGTCCAAACAGGCTGTAAAACAGCTGCAGTACATCCAAAATGCAGCAGCTCGAGTCCTGACTAGAACCAGGAAGTACGACCACATTAGTCCAGTCCTCAGGTCTCTGCACTGGCTTCCTGTGGCTCAGAGAATTGATTTTAAAGCAGCTCTGCTTGTGTACAAGTCTCTACATGGTCTTGCACCGAAGTACATTGGTGACATGTTGGTGCCGTATGAGCCAACTCGGACTCTGAGGAGCACAGGGACTGGACTCCTGATGGTGCCCAGAGTCCGGACTAGGCATGGAGAGGCTGCATTTCAGGTGTATGCCCCAAAAATCTGGAACAGCCTTCCTGAGGATGTACGGGAGGCCTCATCTTTAGCATTATTTAAGTCTAAGCTGAAAACCGTTCTTTTTAGCTGTGTATATGACTGACTTTTATATATTGAGCTTTTTATACCGTTTTTAATTCCGAAATTCAGTTTGAAATGTTTATTTTTATGCGACAATTATTATTGTTTTTGTTAGTATTTTATATTACGTTTTATGTGTTTTAAAATGTTTGTAAATGTGTATGATCTTGTGTTCTTGTGAAGCACTTTGGGCTGCATTGCATGAATTGTGCTTTATAAATAAACTTGATTGATTGATTGATATATATATATATGCAGTAAAAGTAGCCTGAGTTAATATAGTATAGATATATATATATATATATATATATATATATATATATATATACATATATATATATGTATATATATATATACATATATATATGTATATATATATATATATATATATATATATATATATATATATATATACATTATATATATATATATACATATATATATATATATATATATATATATATATATATATATATATATATATATATATATATATATATATATATATATATATTATATATATATATATATATATATATATATACATATACGTTAAGTAGCCTTAGGTATGCTAATGCTACTGATACTGCTACTATCACTACTACTACTACTACTACTACTACTAGTCTACTGCTAATGCTAATGCTACAGCTAATGCCAATGCTAATAATGATGGTGATACTAATGCTAATGTTAATGGTGATGCTAATGCTAATGCTAATGTTAGGGTTAGGGTTAATGGTGATGTCAATGGTGATGCCAATGTTAATGGTGATGCTAATGCTAATGCTAATGTTAAAGCTAATGTTAATGGTGATGTCAATGGTGATGCCAATGGTGATGCTAATGCTAATGCTAATGCTAAAGCTAATGTTAAAGCTAATGTTAATGGTGATGTTAATGGTGATGCTAATGCTAATGCTAATGCTAATGTCAATGGTGATGACAATGGTGATGCTAATGCTAATGCTAATGTTAAAGCTAATGTTAATGGTGATGTCAATGGTGATGCCAATGGTGATGCTAATGCTAATGCTAATGCTAACTTAATGGGTTTTTGGGTCTCCTGCCAACCCAAACCAGTGGTAGGAGTGGCACTGCTCTACCACTACTACTTTTTTTCACAACACTTTAGAGAGACGCCAGTCACACAGCGGTCTCTCTGACACCAGCTGGACACGCTCAATGAAGGGCAAGTTCTTATTCCCAAGTTTTGCGCAAAGTTGCTGCTAGAGCTCTACAATTTGGACAGGTCATAGCCTGTGTCGGTGCGATACTTGGGAAAATACTAATAACTTTGTATCTTTTTAAACGGCCCTACAATCGGTGAATGAATTTGGAATTTTGGCTGACCTTGCTGCAGCTCATATATGTGACTCGTCACATGAAGGGCTTTCCAACGATACCTCTATCATCGCTCTACGACCTCGTTTGGCCGAGTTATAACACTTAACGAGGGGAGCGGTTTCAAACGGTTGTCGCCCCCTAGCTCCGCGGTGGAACATGGCAGGGACAAAAGCCGTACACCGTTGCGTTCGGCTGGCCAAGCCGGTTCCGTAGAGGTCTGATTTGTGCCTGTGCGACCTTCGGAACAGATTTTGGCCTTTGATCGCCTAGCTTTTTAGGGTAGGGTAAGGTTATACGGGTCTGAGACCGTCTTTAGCTTCTGGTCCAAAAACGGTCACTTGGACTTCCGAAGGGGTTAGACGCCTGAATTTTGGATATGTGGTAGAGGGCCACGAGACGAGTCCAACGGTGTAGGGTAGACCTCCGGGGGCCTTACGGTTCTCGGTGGGCGGGCCTTCGTTCGGTAAAAAATCTCACGCTAATTAAGCTCGTCACGGCTTCAAATTTAATGGAAACGAGTCCAAATTCGGCACACGCCCATTTCAACCCCGTCCGACCGAGAATCTAAAGTTTCAACCCGCTCGGACACTCGGTTGGCTACTTTGCTTCCTATTGGTCGGTTTGAGTGGGCGCCTACATATTCGAGCTCAGAATAGCCTGCTGTGTAACATAGTCAAAAATGAGGCTGGTAGTCCAAAGTTGAAATGTTGGCTAACCTCCCCTTTAATGTTAGGCTTTTGAAGGCCCAAAAAGTGCTTGGAGGCTTGTAAAAAGTTCAAATTTCATCCAAACTAGTCGAAACTTGGTACGCACCCTTCTACGTACAAGCTGAACATTAATCCAAAGTTTCGACTGGCTCGGCCACCCGCTTTGTAAAAGAGGAGGGTCTCGGTGGCCAGGAAAATCCAGGAAAGTCCTGATTTAGGTTGGAGGACAGCGCCACCTTGCTGCAGCTCATATATGTGACTCGTCACATCTAGGGCTTTCCAAGGACACCTCCGTTATCGTTCTACGACCTCGTTTGGCCGAGTAATTAGACTTAACAAGGCGCGTTTTTTAAAAAAAACGTCGCCCCCTAGCGCCGCGGTTGAACATCGCAGGGTCAAAAGCTTTACACCGTTGCGTTCAGCTCGTCGAGCCGGTTCCGTAGAGGGGTCGTTTGTGCCTGTGCGATTCTGACCACCTTTGAAAACCTAAGAAGGAATTTCTGTTTTTTTAGTAGTCTACTGCTAATGCTAATGCTACTGATACTGCTACTATCACTACTACTACTACTAGTCTACTGCTAATGCTAATGCTAATAATGATGGTGATGCTAATGCTAATGTTAATGGTGATGCTAATGCTAATGCTAATAATGATGGTGATGCTAATGCTAATGGTGATGCTAATGCTAATGCTAATGTTAATGTTAAAGCTAATGTTAATGGTGATGCTAATGCTAATGCTAATGCTAATGTTAAAGCTAATGTTAATGGTGATGTCAATGGGGATGCCAATGGTGATGCTAATGCTAATGCTAATGTTAAAGCTAATGTTAATGGTGATGTCAATGGTGATGCCAATGGTGATGCTAATGCTAATGCTAATGCTAATGCTAACTTAATGGGTTTTTGGGTCTCCTGCCAACCCAAACCAGTGGTAGGAGTGGCACTGCTCTACCACTACTACTTTTTTTCACAACACTTTAGAGAGACGCCAGTCACACAGCGGTCTCTCTGACACCAGCTGGACACGCTCAATGAAGGGCAAGTTCTTATTCCCAAGTTTTGCGCAAAGTTGCTGCTAGAGCTCTACAATTTGGACAGGTCATAGCCTGTGTCGGTGC
Source organism: Knipowitschia caucasica (assembly GCA_964034765.1). Classification (NCBI taxonomy): domain Eukaryota; kingdom Metazoa; phylum Chordata; class Actinopteri; order Gobiiformes; family Gobiidae; genus Knipowitschia; species Knipowitschia caucasica. The sequence continues at coordinate 929,575 of OZ035845.1, forward strand.
GATACTTGGGAAAATACTAATAACTTTGTATCTTTTTAAACGGCCCTACAATCTGTGATTTTTGGAATTTTGGCTGACCTTGCTGCAGCTCATATATGTGACTCGTCACATGAAGGGCTTTCCAACGATACCTCTATCATCGCTCTACGACAAGCTACCCTAAAGTGCCCCCCACAGCAGCAGCGGGGCGCCTCATTAGCACTAACAAACTAATTTCATGGAGGGCTACTCTAAAGTGCCCCCCACAGCAGCAGCGGGGCCCCTAATTAGCACTAACGAACTAATTTAATAGAGGGCTACCCTAAAGTGCCCCCCACAGTAGCAGCGGGGCGCCTCATTAGCACTAACAAACTAATTTCATGGAGGGCTACTCTAAAGTGCCCCCCACAGCAGCAGCGGGGCCCCTAATTAGCACTAACGAACTAATTTAATAGAGGGCTACCCTAAAGTGCCCCCCACAGTAGCAGCGGGGCGCCTCATTAGCACTAACAAACTCATTTCATGGAGGGCTACCCCTAAAGTGCCCCCCACAGCAACCCCTACCTAGCACTGAAGAACTCAAAAAAACCCATTTCAACCTAAAGCTTCAAAAAATAAGATTAGAGCGCCCTCCGGTGGTTGCCCGTAAAAAAGTATCCTAAACCTCCAAAAAGATAACCCATTCCCGCATAGTTGCCCAAAATCCAGTGGCCTCGGAGCACAAGCGGCTACCTACCCCCTTATTCGGCAACCTCCCCATTCATTTTAGGTAGCCTTTTTCCAACTTTCCCTAAGGACCGTCGGCAATAGTTCCCAAACGGAAAGTCGCCCCCTCGCAGTTCTCGCAACGTCCCCGGTGTGGCGTACGTCCTCGGGATAGGCTCCTCCCATTTCCCCCCCCTAGTTCCACCCATTTCATTTGGGGTCAAATTTTTGTCATTATGTGCCAAAAGTCAGCATCGACCCGCCCTTCGGTGGGCGTGTCCCTCGGCGCAATACAACGCCGTTAGCTCCGAGCGATTTGCGCAAAGACGGCGTTTGCTTTTCGGGCTATTATGACAAGTGTTTCCATTAGGGCCCCTTTGCAGTGGCTATTATGACAAGTGTTTCCATTAGGACCCCTTTGCAGTGGCTATTAAAACAAGTGTTTCCATTAGGACCCCTTTGCAGTGGCTATTATGACAAGTGTTTCCATTAGGACCCCTTTGCAGTGGCTATTATGACAAGTGTTTCCATTAGGACCCCTTTGCAGTGGCTATTATGACAAGTGTTTCCATTAGGACCCCTTTGCAGTGGCTATTATGACAAGTGTTTCCATTAGGACCCCTTTGCAGTGGCTATTAAAACAAGTGTTTCCATTAGGACCCCTTTGCAGTGGCTATTATGACAAGTGTTTCCATTAGGACCCCTTTGCAGTGGCTATTAAAACAAGTGTTTCCATTAGGACCCCTTTGCAGTGGCTATTATGACAAGTGTTTCCATTAGGACCCCTTTGCAGTGGCTATTATGACAAGTGTTTCCATTAGGACCCCTTTGCAGTGGCTATTATGACAAGTGTTTCCATTAGGACCCCTTTGCAGTGGCTATTATGACAAGTGTTTCCATTGGACCCCTTTACAGTGGCTATTATGACAAGTGTTTCCATTAGGACCCCTTTGCAGTGGCTATTATGACAAGTGTTTCCATTAGGACCCCTTTGCAGTGGCTATTATGACAAGTGTTTCCATTAGGACCCCTTTGCAGTGGCTATTATGACAAGTGTTTCCATTAGGACCCCTTTGCAGTGGCTATTATGACAAGTGTTTCCATTAGGACCCCTTTGCAGTGGCTATTAAAACAAGTGTTTCCATTAGGACCCCTTTGCAGTGGCTATTATGACAAGTGTTTCCATTAGGACCCCTTTGCAGTGGCTATTATGACAAGTGTTTCCATTAGGGCCCCTTTGCAGTGGCTATTAAAACAAGTGTTTCCATTGGACCCCTTTACAGTGGCTATTAAAACAAGTGTTTCCATTAGGACCCCTTTGCAGTGGCTATTATGACAAGTGTTTCCATTAGGACCCCTTTGCAGTGGCTATTAAAACAAGTGTTTCCATTGGACCCCTTTACAGTGGCTATTAAAACAAGTGTTTCCATTAGGACCCCTTTGCAGTGGCTATTATGACAAGTGTTTCCATTAGGGCCCCTTTGCAGTGGCTATTATGACAAGTGTTTCCATTAGGACCCCTTTGCAGTGGCTATTAAAACAAGTGTTTCCATTGGACCCCTTTGCAGTGGCTATTATGACAAGTGTTTCCATTAGGACCCCTTTGCAGTGGCTATTATGACAAGTGTTTCCATTAGGACCCCTTTACAGTGGCTATTAAAACAAGTGTTTCCATTAGGACCCCTTTGCAGTGGCTATTATGACAAGTGTTTCCATTAGGACCCCTTTGCAGTGGCTATTAAAACAAGTGTTTCCATTAGGACCCCTTTACAGTGGCTATTATAACAAGTGTTTCCATTAGGACCCTTTGCAGTGGCTATTATGACAAGTGTTTCCATTAGGACCCCTTTGCAGTGGCTATTAAAACAAGTGTTTCCATTGGACCCCTTTCAGTGGCTATTATGACAAGTGTTTCCATTAGGACCCCTTTGCAGTGGCTATTAAAACAAGTGTTTCCATTGGACCCCTTTACAGTGGCTATTAAAACAAGTGTTTCCATTAGGGCCTTTTTACTAGGCCCTAATGGAAGTACTGTGTTTGTTGCAAAAAAAAAGTGCACTTTTTTTGTGTTCTTTTCTTTCATTAAAAAAGGAACTCATTATTTATGTTTTTTTTTTTTTACAAAACTTGTATGAAACATTTACAAAAAAATACACATTTAAAAATAATTTAACACATTTAAGAACAATTTAAAGGTTTAAGAACAATTTTACACATGAAAAACTATAAAACTACAACATATACATATTTACACATTTTTGTGGTTTCTCAGTTGTTTCTTTAACCCCCGCATGTCCATCAGCATTACTTTGGCCATTTTCATTGGCGAGTACTTGGATTTGATCCGTCTTGCCACTTCTGTAGTCTATAAAGAGGAAACACAAAAAATCAGGAAAGACCACAACATTTGAAGTTATGCTCAAATGAAAAACGTATCACTCACATTGCTCGGGGAGTGTGTCCGCTTTAGGGCGGCGTCTCCAGTCCCCCTGGCAGCCCCAAGCAGCCGGCGACGCACTTTTCCCAGGCCTGGGGAACGGACGGCGGCGGAGGCGGAAAGGCCTACGGCGGCGGAGGTGGAAGGGCCGGCGGCGGAGGAGGACGCAGGCCCAGAAGGCACAGGAGGGGCCTTGTTCACGCAGCTGAGTGCAACAAAGCACTGCCGCATCTCCTGTGCCTTCTGAACAGTTTTGTATAGGGCATAGAACCGCTCCTGGGTCTCAAGAGTGTGGCACATGAATTGTGCCACACTCTCCCTTGTGCTCTTGTCTGCGTTCTGTTCGAAGTTCTGGAGAGAAAAGTAAAATAAGTGAGAAACCTAGACGATAGCAATGGGTTCATCATTCTTTTCAACGTACATATGTGGACATGGCCGTGCGGATGTCCAAGAAGCCGGGCTGGCCCTGGAGCCCCATGTCCTGCCATGCCCTCATCATATACCGATGCAAGTCCTTCATTACTCCTTTTCCAGTGTTGGAAAAGAAGTACGCGTTGCTGGGGACGCACCGATTTCGCAGCTTCAGCCACCGGAGGCACCACCCGTATTCCTCCGCCGTGAGATATATCTGGGCCACTCCATACCGGTGGCTTGTTTTTGTGGTTGGAAAAATGAAAGTGTATAGCATTTCTGTAATGGGCGTTTCACTTCTGGACGGAAATGGATCTTACGTTCACAAGGTAGCCGGTTTCATCGTTTCCCTGGGCCTCCCGTACCTCCCTGGCCAGCAGGTTTGTGTAGACACACGACCTGTGGCCATATATGGAGGCCAGGTAGACTGCCAGGTAGGCCGACAGGTGGCCGAAGAAACGGAACCGGCTTCCACAGTCGTCCACACTCAAAATGTCAGGTTAAGGCAAGGCAAGTTTATTTGTATAGCACAATTCATACACAAGGCAACTCTAAGTGCTGAACAAGATAGCATTAAAATCATAAATAATCCCAGAACATTAAAAAGAAAGATAAAAATATAAAATCCCTCAGTTGTATGCACAGCTAAACAGCACCGTTTTTAACCTGGTTTTAAACATTGTCAGAGAGGAGGCCTGTCTCACATCTTCAGGAAGATTGTTCCAGATTTTAGCATCATGAATCTGAAAAGCAGCCTCCCCATGTTTAGTTCTGACTCTGGGCACTAACAGGAGTCCAGTCCCTGTGCTCCTCAGAGTCCGGGCTGGTTCATATGGGACTAACATGTCACTAATATATTTTGGTGCGAGGCCATGGAGAGACTTGTAACAAGCAGAGCTGTTTTAAAGTCACAGGAAGCCAGTGCAGGGACCTGAGGACTGGACTAATGTGGTCGTACTTCCTGTTTCTAGTCAGGACTAATGTGGTCGTACTTCCTGGTTCTAGTCAGGACTAATGTGGTCGTACTTCCTGGTTCTAGTCAGGACTAATGTGGTCGTACTTCCTGGTTCTAGTCAGGACTAATGTGGTCGTACTTCCTGGTTCTAGTCAGGACTAATGTGGTCGTACTTCCTGGTTCTAGTCAGGACTAATGTGGTCGTACTTCCTGGTTCTAGTCAGGACTAATGTGGTCGTACTTCCTGGTTCTAGTCAGGACTAATGTGGTCGTACTTCCTGGTTCTAGTCAGGACTAATGTGGTCGTACTTCCTGGTTCTAGTCAGGACTAATGTGGTCGTACTTCCTGGTTCTAGTCAGGACTAATGTGGTCGTACTTCCTGGTTCTAGTCAGGACTAATGTGGTCGTACTTCCTGGTTCTAGTCAGGACTAATGTGGTCGTACTTCCTGGTTCTAGTCAGGACTAATGTGGTCGTACTTCCTGGTTCTAGTCAGGACTGGAGCTGCTGCATTTTGAATGTACTGCAGCTGTTTTACAGCCTGTTTGGACAGACCTGTGAGCAGGCCATTGCAGTAGTCTAACCTACTGGAGACAAATGCATGGATAAGAATCTCCAAGTCTGCTTTAGACACTATGTTTTTGATCCTGGCAATGTTTTTAGATGGTAAAAAGCTGCTGATGTTACTGATTTGATGTGGCTATTAAAATTTAAGTCTGAGTCCAGTATTACCCCTAGATTTCTGACCTTGTTTGAAGGTTTTAGGGAGAGAGACTGTAGGTGACAGATGACGCTCTCTCTTTGTTTCTGGGGACCAAAGACAATCATTTCAGTTTTGTCTGCGTTTAGCTGAAGGAAGTTGTTTTGCATCCACTCACTGATCTTAACACATTTTGAAGATGCAGGTGACTGAGGCTGTAGACCCAGGACTGAGGCTGTAGACCCAGGACTGAGGCTGTAGATCCCAGGACTGAGGCTGTAGACCCAGGACTGAGGCTGTATCCCAGGACTGAGCCTGTAGACCCAGGACTGAGGCTCTAGACCCAGGACTGAGGCTGTAGACCCAGGACTGAGGCTGTAGACCCAGGACTGAGGCTGTATCCCAGGACTGAGCCTGTAGACCCAGGACTGAGGCTGTAGACCCAGGACTGAGGCTGTAGACCCAGGGCTGAGGTTGTAGACCCAGGACTGAGGCTTTAGACCCAGGACTGAGGCTGTAGACCCAGGACTGAGGCTGTAGACCCAGGACTGAGGCTGTAGACCCAGGACTGAGGCTGTAGACCCAGGACTGAGGCTGTAGACCCAGGACTGAGGCTGTATCCCAGGACTGAGCCTGTAGACCCAGGACTGAGGCTGTAGACCCAGGACTGAGGCTGTAGACCCAGGACTGAGGCTATAGACCCAGGGCTGAGGTTGTAGACCCAGGACTGAGGTTTTAGACCCATGGCTGAGGCTGTAGACCCAGGACTGAGGCTATAGACCCAGGGCTGAGTCTGTAGACCCAGGACTGAGGCTATAGACCCAGGACTGAGGCTATAGACCCAGGGCTGAGTCTGTAGACCCAGGACTGAGGCTATAGACCCAGGGCTGAGTCTGTAGACCCAGGACTGAGGCTATAGACCCAGGGCTGAGTCTGTAGACCCAGGACTGAGGCTATAGACCCAGGACTGAGGCTGTAGACCCAGGACTGAGGCTATAGACCCAGGGCTGAGTCTGTAGATCCAGGACTGAGCCTGTAGACCCAGGACTGAGGCTGTAGACCCAGGACTGAGGCTCTAGACCCAGGACTGAGGCTGTAGACCCAGGACTGAGGCTATAGACCCAGGACTAAAGCTCTGGACCCAGGACTGAGGTTGTAGACCCAGGACTGAGGTTTTAGACCCAGGGCTGAGGCTGTAGACCCAGGACTGAGGCTGTAGACCCAGGACTGAGGCTGTAGACACAGGACTGAGGCTATAGACCCAGGGCTGAGGTTGTAGACCCAGGACTGAGGCTTTAGACCCAGGATTGAGGCTGTGGACCCAGGACTGAAGCTCTGGACCCAGGACTGAGGCTGTAGACCCAGGACTGAGGCTTTAGACCCAGGGCTGAGGCTGTAGACCCAGGACTGAGGCTGTAGATCTAGGACTGAGGCTGTATCCCAGGACTGAGCCTGTAGACCCAGGACTGAGGCTCTAGACCCAGGACTGAGGCTGTAGACCCAGGACTGAGGCTGTATCCCAGGACTGAGCCTGTAGACCCAGGACTGAGGCTTTAGACCCAGGATTGAGGCTGTGGACCCAGGACTGAAGCTCTGGACCCAGGACTGAGGCTGTAGACCCAGGACTGAGGCTGTAGACCCAGGACTGAGGCTCTAGACCCAGGGCTGAGGCTGTAGACCCAGGACTGAGGCTATAGACCCAGGACTAAAGCTCTGGACCCAGGACTGAGGTTTTAGACCCAGGGCTGAGGCTGTAAACCCAGGACTGAGGCTATAGACCCAGGGCTGAGGTTGTAGACCCAGGACTGAGGTTTTAGACCCATGGCTGAGGCTGTAGACCCAGGACTGAGGCTGTAGACCCAGGACTGAGGCTGTAGATCCAGGACTGAGGCTGTATCCCAGGACTGAGCCTGTAGACCCAGGACTGAGGCTCTAGACCCAGGATTGAGGCTGTGGGCCCAGGACTGAAGCTCTGGACCCAGGACTGAGGCTGTAGACCCAGGACTGAGGCTGAATCCCAGGACTGAGCCTGTAGACCCAGGACTGAGGCTCTAGACCCAGGACTGAGGCTGTAGACCCAGGACTGAGGCTGTAGACCCAGGACTGAGGCTCTAGACCCAGGACTGAGGCTTTAGACCCAGGATTGTGTTTGTGGACCCAGGACTGATGCTCTGGACCCAGGACTGAGGCTGTAGACCCAGGACTGAGGCTGTAGACCCAGGACTGAGGCTGTAGATCCAGGACTGAGGCTGTAGACCCAGGACTGAGGCTGTAGACCCAGGACTGAGGCTGTATCCCAGGACTGAGCCTGTAGACCCAGGACTGAGGCTCTGGACCCAGGACTGAGGCTGTAGACCCAGGACTGAGGCTGTAGACCCAGGACTGAGGCTCTAGACCCAGGGCTGAGGCTGTAGACCCAGGACTGAGGCTGTAGACCCAGGACTGAAGCTCTGGACCCAGGACTGAGGTTTTAGACCCAGGGCTGAGGCTGTAAACCCAGGACTGAGGCTATAGACCCAGGGCTGAGGTTGTAGACCCAGGACTGAGGTTTTAGACCCAGGGCTGAGGCTGTAGACCCAGGACTGAGGCTGTAGACCCAGGACTGAGGCTGTATCCCAGGACTGAGCCTGTAGACCCAGGACTGAGGCTCTAGACCCAGGACTGAGGCTGTAGACCCAGGACTGAGGCTGTAGACCCAGGACTGAGGCTGTAGACCCAGGACTGAGGCTCTAGACCCAGGACTGAGGCTGTAGACCCAGGACTGAGGCTGTAGACCCAGGACTGAGGCTCTAGACCCAGGACTGAGGCTGTAGACCCAGGACTGAGGCTGTGGACCCAGGACTGAGGCTCTGGACCCAGGACTGAGGCTGTAGACCCAGGACTGAGGCTGTAGACCCAGGACTGAGGCTGTAGACCCAGGACTGAGGCTTTAGACCCAGGATTGAGGCTGTGGACCCAGGACTGAAGCTCTGGACCCAGGACTGAGGCTGTAGACCCAGGACTGAGGCTGTAGACCCAGGACTGAGGCTGTAGACCCAGGACTGAGGCTGTAGACCCAGGACTGAAGCTCTGGACCCAGGACTGAGGCTGTAGACCCAGGACTGAGGCTGTAGACCCAGGACTGAGCCTGTAGACCCAGGACTGAGGCTCTAGACCCAGGACTGAGGCTGTAGACCCAGGACTGAGGTTTTAGACCCAGGGCTGAGGCTGTAGACCCAGGACTGAGGCTGTAGACCCAGGACTGAGGCTGTAGACCCAGGACTGAGGCTATAGACCCAGGGCTGAGTCTGTAGACCCAGGACTGAGGCTATAGACCCAGGGCTGAGGCTGTAGACCCAGGACTGAGGCTGTAGACCCAGGACTGAGGCTCTAGACCCAGGACTGAGGCTGTAGACCCAGGACTGAGGCTGTAGATCCAGGACTGAGGCTGTATCCCAGGACTGAGCCTGTAGACCCAGGACTGAGGCTCTAGACCCAGGACTGAGGCTGTAGACCCGGGACTGAGGCTGTAGACACAGGACTGAGCCTCTACACCCAGGACTGAGGCTCTAGACCCAGGACTGAGGCTTTAGACCCAGGATTGAGGCTGTGGACCCAGGACTGAAGCTCTGGACCCAGGACTGAGGCTGTAGACCCAGGACTGAGGCTGTAGACCCAGGACTGAGGCTGTAGACCCAGGACTGAGGCTCTAGACCCAGGACTGAGGCTGTAGACCCAGGACTGAGGCTGTAGACCCAGGACTGAGGCTATAGACCCAGGGCTGAGTCTGTAGACCCAGGACTGAGGCTATAGACCCAGGGCTGAGTCTGTAGACCCAGGACTGAGGCTATAGACCCAGGACTGAGGCTCTAGACCCAGGACTGAGGCTGTAGACCCAGGACTGAGGCTATAGACCCAGGACTAAAGCTCTGGACCCAGGACTGAGGTTGTAGACCCAGGACTGAGGCTTTAGACCCAGGATTGAGGCTGTGGACCCAGGACATAGACCCAGGGCTGAGGTTGTAGACCCAGGACTGAGGTTTTAGACCCAGGGCTGAGGCTGTAGACCCAGGACTGAGGCTGTAGACCCAGGACTGAGGCTGTATCCCAGGACTGAGCCTGTAGACCCAGGACTGAGGCTCTAGACCCAGGACTGAGGCTGTAGACCCAGGACTGAGGCTGTAGACCCAGGACTGAGCCTGTAGACCCAGGACTGAGGCTCTAGACCCAGGACTGAAGCTCTGGACCCAGGACTGAGGCTTTAGACCCAGGACTGAGGCTCTAGACCCAGGACTGAGGCTGTAGACCCAGGACTGAGGCTGTAGACCCAGGACTGAGGCTCTGGACCCAGGACTGAGGCTTTAGACCCAGGACTGAGGCTGTAGACCCAGGACTGAGGCTGTAGACCCAGGACTGAGCCTGTAGACCCAGGACTGAGGCTTTAGACCCAGGATTGAGGCTGTGGACCCAGGACTGAGGCTATAGACCCAGGACTGAGGCTTTAGACCCAGGACTGAGGCTGTAGACCCAGGACTGAGGCTCTAGACCCAGGACTGAGGCTGTAGACCCAGGACTGAGGCTGTAGACCCAGGACTGAGGCTGTATACCCAGGACTGAGGCTCTAGACCCAGGATTGAGGCTGTGGACCCAGGACTGAGGCTGTAGACCAAGGACTAAGGCTGTAGACCCAGGACTGAGGCTGTAGACCCAGGGCTGAGGCTGTAGACCCAGGACTGAGGCTTTAGACCCAGGATTGAGGCTGTGGACCCAGGACTGAAGCTCTGGACCCAGGACTGAGGCTGTAGACCCAGGACTGAGCCTGTAGACCCAGGACTGAGGCTGTAGACCCAGGGCTGAGGTTGTAGACCCAGGACTGAGGCTGTAGACCCAGGACTGAGGCTGTAGACCCAGGACTGAGGCTGTGGACCCAGGACTGAGGCTGTAGACCCAGGACTGAGGCTGTAGACCCAGGACTGAGGCTGTAGACCCAGGACTGAGGCTCTAGACCCAGGACTGAGGCTGTAGACCCAGGACTGAGGCTGTATCCCAGGACTGAGCCTGTAGACCCAGGACTGAGGCTCTAGACCCAGGACTGAGGCTGTAGACCCAGGACTGAGGCTGTAGACCCAGGACTAAAGCTCTGGACCCAGGACTGAGGTTGTAGACCCAGGACTGAGGTTTTAGACCCAGGGCTGAGGCTGTAGACCCAGGACTGAGGCTGTAGACCCAGGACTGAGCCTGTAGACCCAGGACTGAGGCTCTAGACCCAGGACTGAGCCTGTAGACCCAGGACTGAGCCTGTAGACCCAGGACTGAGGCTCTAGACCCAGGACTGAGGCTGTGGACCCAGGACTGAAGCTCTGGACCCAGGACTGAGGCTATAGACCCAGGGCTGAGGTTGTAGACCCAGGACTGAGGTTTTAGACCCAGGACTGAGGCTGTAGACCCAGGACTGAGGCTGTAGACCCAGGACTGAGGCTGTATCCCAGGACTGAGCCTGTAGACCCAGGACTGAGGCTCTAGACCCAGGACTGAGGCTGTAGACCCAGGACTGAGGCTGTAGACCCAGGACTGAGGCTCTAGACCCAGGACTGAGGCTTTAGACCCAGGATTGAGGCTGTGGACCCAGGACTGAAGCTCTGGACCCAGGACTGAGGCTGTAGACCCAGGACTGAGGCTGTAGACCCAGGACTGAGGCTGTAGACCCAGGACTGAGGCTGTAGATACAGGACTGAGCCTGTAGACCCAGGACTGAAGCTCTGGACCCAGGACTGAGGCTGTAGACCCAGGACTGAGTCTGTAGACCCAGGACTGAGGCTATAGACCCAGGGCTGAGGCTCTAGACCCAGGACTGAGGCTGTAGACCCAGGACTGAGGCTATAGACCCAGGACTAAAGCTCTGGACCCAGGACTGAGGTTGTAGACCCAGGACTGAGGTTTTAGACCCAGGGCTGAGGCTGTAGACCCAGGACTGAGGCTGTAGACCCAGGACTGAGGCTGTAGACCCAGGACTGAGGCTATAGACCCAGGGCTGAGGCTGTAGACCCAGGACTGAGGCTATAGACCCAGGACTGAGGCTGTAGACCCAGGACTGAGGCTATAGACCCAGGACTGAGGCTCTAGACCCAGGACTGAGGCTGTAGACCCAGGACTGAGGCTATAGACCCAGGACTAAGGCTCTGGACCCAGGACTGAGGCTGTAGACCCAGGACTGAGGCTTTAGACCCAGGGCTGAGGCTGTAGACCCAGGACTGAGGCTGTAGACCCAGGACTGAGGCTGTAGACCCAGGACTGAGCCTGTAGACCCAGGACTGATGCTCTAGACCCAGGACTGAGGCTGTAGACCCAGGACTGAGGCTGTAGACCCAGGACTGAGGCTGTAGACCCCGGACTGTGGCTGTAGACCCAGGACTGAGGCTGTAGACCCAGGGCTGAGGTTGTAGACCCAGGGCTGAGGCTGTAGACCCAGGACTGAGGCTGTAGACCCAGGACTGAGGCTGTATCCCAGGACTGAGCCTGTAGACCCAGGACTGAGGCTTTAGACCCAGGATTGAGGCTGTGGACCCAGGACTGAGGCTATAGACCCAGGACTGAGGTTTTAGACCCAGGGCTGAGGCTGTAGACCCAGGACTAGACCCAGGACTGAGGCTGTAGACCCAGGACTGAGGCTGTAGACCCAGGACTGAGGCTGTAGACCCAGGACTGAGGCTGTAGACCCAGGACTGAGGCTGTAGACCCAGGACTGAGCCTGTAGACCCAGGACTGAGGCTGTAGACCCAGGACTGAGGCTGTAGACCCAGGACTGAGGCTGTAGACCCAGGACTGAGGCTGTAGACCCAGGACTGAGGCTGTAGACCCAGGACTGAGGCTATAGACCCAGGACTGAGGCTGTAGACCCAGGACTGAGGCTGTAGACCCAGGACTGAGGCTGTAGACCCAGGACTGAGGCTGTAGACCCAGGACTGAGGCTGTAGACCCAGGACTGAGGCTGTAGACCCAGGACTGAGGCTGTAGACCCAGGACTGAGGCTGTAGACCCAGGACTGAGGCTGTAGACCCAGGACTGAGGCTGTAGACCCAGGACTGAGGCTGTAGACCCAGGACTGAGGCTGTAGACCCAGGACTGAGGCTGTAGACCCAGGACTGAGGCTGTAGACCCAGGACTGAGGCTGTAGACCCAGGACTGAGGCTGTAGACCCAGGACTGAGGCTGTAGACCCAGGACTGAGGCTGTAGACCCAGGACTGAGGCTGTAGACCCAGGACTGAGGCTAGACCCAGGACTGAGGCTGTAGACCCAGGACTGAGGCTGTAGACCCAGGACTGAGGCTGTAGACCCAGGACTGAGGCTGTAGACCCAGGACTGAGGCTGTAGACCCAGGACTGAGGCTAGAGACCCAGGACTGAGGCTGTAGACCCAGGACTGAGGCTGTAGACCCAGGACTGAGGCTGTAGACCCAGGACTGAGGCTCTAGACCCAGGACTGAGGCTGTAGACCCAGGACTGAGGCTGTAGACCCAGGACTGAGGCTGTAGACCCAGGACTGAGGCTGTAGACCCAGGACTGAGGCTGTAGACCCAGGACTGAGGCTGTAGACCCAGGACTGAGGCTAGAGTCCCAGGACTGAGGCTGTAGACCCAGGACTGAGGCTGTAGACCCAGGACGTGAGGCTGTAGACCCAGGACTGAGGCTGTAGACCCAGGACTGAGGCTGTAGGACCCAGGGCTGAGGCTTAGACCCAGGACTGAGGCTTAGACCCAGGACTGAGGCTGTAGATCCAGGACTGAGGCTGTAGACCCAGGACTGAGGCTGTAGACCCAGGACTGAGGCTGTAGACCCAGGACTGAGGCTGTAGACCCAGGACTGAGGCTGTAGACCCAGGACTGAGGCTGTAGACCCAGGACTGAGGCTGTAGACCCAGGACTGAGGCTTAGACCCAGGACTGAGGCTGTAGACCCAGGACTGAGGCTGTAGACCCAGGACTGAGGCTGTAGACCCAGGACTGAGGCTGTAGACCCAGGACTGAGGCTGTAGACCCAGGACTGAGGCTCTAGACCCAGGATTGAGGCTGTAGACACAGGACTGAGGCTGTAGACCCAGGACTGAGGCTGTATCCCAGGACTGAGGCTGTAGACCCAGGACTGAGGCTGTAGACCCAGGACTGAGGCTATAGACCCAGGACTGAGGCTGTAGACCCAGGACTGAGGCTGTAGACCCAGGACTGAGGCTGTAGACCCAGGACTGAGGCTGTAGACCCAGGACTGAGGCTGTAGACCCAGGACTGAGGCTGTAGACCCAGGACTGAGGCTGTAGACCCAGGACTGAGGCTGTAGACCCAGGACTGAGGCTGTAGACCCAGGACTGAGGCTGTAGACCCAGGACTGAGGCTGTAGACCCAGGACTGAGGCTGTAGACCCAGGACTGAGGCTGTAGACCCAGGACTGAGGCTGTAGACCCAGGACTGAGGCTGTAGACCCAGGACTGAGGCTGTAGACCCAGGACTGAGGCTGTAGACCCAGGACTGAGGCTGTAGACCCAGGACTGAGGCTGTGGACCCAGGACTGAGGCTGTAGACCCAGGACTGAGGCTGTAGACCCAGGACTGAGGCTGTAGACCCAGGACTGAGGCTGTAGACCCAGGACTGAGGTTGTAGACCCAGGACTGAGGCTGTAGACCCAGGACTGAGGCTGTAGACCCAGGACTGAGGCTGTAGACCCAGGACTGAGGCTGTATGACCCAGGACTGAGGCTGTAGACCCAGGACTGAGGCTTTAGACCCAGGACTGAGGCTGTAGACCCAGGACTGAGGCTGTGACCCAGGACTGAGGCTGTATCCCAGGACTGAGGCTGTAGACCCAGGACTGAGGCTGTAGACCCAGGACTGAGGCTGTAGACCCAGGACTGAGGCTGTAGACCCAGGACTGAGGTTGTAGACCCAGGACTGAGGTTGTAGACCCAGGCTGAGGCTGTAGACCCAGGACTGAGGCTGTAGACCCAGGACTGAGGCTGTAGACCCAGGACTGAGGCTGTAGACCCAGGACTGAGGCTGTAGACCCAGGACTGAGGCTTTAGACCCAGGATTGAGGCTGTAGACCCAGGACTGAGGCTGTAGACCCAGGACTGAGGACTGTAGACCCAGGACTGAGGCTGTAGACCCAGGACTGAGGCTGTAGACCCAGGACTGAGGCTGTAGACCCAGGACTGAGGCTGTAGACCCAGGACTGAGGCTTAGACCCAGGACTGAGGCTGTAGACCCAGGACTGAGGTTTAGACCCAGGACTGAGGCTGTAGACCCAGGACTGAGGCTGTAGACCCAGGACTGAGGCTGTAGACCCAGGACTGAGCTGTAGACCCAGGACTGAGGCTGTAGACCCAGGACTGAGGCTGTAGACCCAGGACTGAGGCTGTAGACCCAGGACTGAGGCTGTAGACCCAGGACTGAGGCTGTAGACCCAGGACTGAGGCTGTAGACCCAGGACTGAGGCTGTAGACCCAGGACTGAGGCTGTAGACCCAGGACTGAGCTGTAGACCAGGACTGAGGCTGTAGACCCAGGACTGAGGCTGTAGACCCAGGACTGAGGCTGTAGACCCAGGACTGAGGCTGTAGACCCAGGACTGAGGCTGTAGACCCAGGACTGAGGCTGTAGACCCAGGACTGAGGCTGTAGACCCAGGACTGAGGCTGTAGACCCAGGACTGAGGCTGTAGACCCAGGACTGAGGCTGTAGACCCAGGACTGAGGCTGTAGACCCAGGACTGAGGCTGTAGACCCAGGACTGAGGCTGTAGACCCAGGACTGAGGCTGTAGACCCAGGACTGAGGCTGTAGACCCAGGACTGAGGCTGTAGACCCAGGACTGAGGCTGTAGACCCAGGACTGAGGCTGTAGACCCAGGACTGAGGCTGTAGACCCAGGACTGAGGCTGTAGACCCAGGACTGAGGCTGTAGACCCAGGACTGAGGCTGTAGACCCAGGACTGAGGCTGTAGACCCAGGACTGAGGCTGTAGACCCAGGACTGAGGCTGTAGACCCAGGACTGAGGCTGTAGACCCAGGACTGAGGCTGTAGACCCAGGACTGAGGCTGTAGACCCAGGACTGAGGCTGTAGACCCAGGACTGAGGCTGTAGACCCAGGACTGAGGCTGTAGACCCAGGACTGAGGCTGTAGACCCAGGACTGAGGCTGTAGACCCAGGACTGAGGCTGTAGACCCAGGACTGAGGCTGTAGACCCAGGACTGAGGCTGTAGACCCAGGACTGAGCTGTAGACCCAGGACTGAGGCTGTAGACCCAGGACTGAGGCTGTAGACCCAGGACTGAGGCTGTAGACCCAGGACTGAGGCTGTAGACCCAGGACTGAGGCTGTAGACCCAGGACTGAGGCTGTAGACCCAGGACTGAGGCTGTAGACCCAGGACTGAGGCTGTAGACCCAGGACTGAGGCTGTAGACCCAGGACTGAGGCTGTAGACCCAGGACTGAGGCTGTAGACCCAGGACTGAGGCTGTAGACCCAGGACTGAGGCTGTAGACCCAGGACTGAGGCTGTAGACCCAGGACTGAGGCTGTAGACCCAGGACTGAGGCTGTAGACCCAGGACTGAGGCTGTAGACCCAGGACTGAGGCTGTAGACCCAGGACTGAGGCTGTAGACCCAGGACTGAGGCTGTAGACCCAGGACTGAGGCTGTAGACCCAGGACTGAGGCTGTAGACCCAGGACTGAGGCTGTAGACCCAGGACTGAGGCTGTAGACCCAGGACTGAGGCTGTAGACCCAGGACTGAGGCTGTAGACCCAGGACTGAGGCTGTAGACCCAGGACTGAGGCTGTAGACCCAGGACTGAGGCTGTAGACCCAGGACTGAGGCTGTAGACCCAGGACTGAGGCTGTAGACCCAGGACTGAGGCTGTAGACCCAGGACTGAGGCTGTAGACCCAGGACTGAGGCTGTAGACCCAGGACTGAGGCTGTAGACCCAGGACTGAGGCTGTAGACCCAGGACTGAGGCTGTAGACCCAGGACTGAGGCTGTAGACCCAGGACTGAGGCTGTAGACCCAGGACTGAGGCTCTAGACCCAGGACTGAGGCTGTAGACCCAGGACTGAGGCTGTAGACCCAGGACTGAGGCTGTAGACCCAGGACTGAGGCTGTAGACCCAGGACTGAGGCTGTAGACCCAGGACTGAGGCTGTAGACCCAGGACTGAGGCTGTAGACCCAGGACTGAGGCTGTAGACCCAGGACTGAGGCTGTAGACCCAGGACTGAGGCTCTAGACCCAGGACTGAGGCTGTAGACCCAGGACTGAGCCTCTAGACCCAGGACTGAGGCTCTAGACCCAGGACTGAGGCTGTAGACCCAGGACTGAGGCTGTAGACCCAGGACTGAGGCTGTAGACCCAGGACTGAGGCTGTAGACCCAGGACTGAGGCTGTAGACCCAGGACTGAGGCTCTAGACCCAGGACTGAGGCTGTAGACCCAGGACTGAGCCTTTAGACCCAGGACTGAGGCTGTAGACCCAGGACTGAGGCTAGACCCAGGACTGAGGCTGTAGACCCAGGACTGAGGCTCTAGACCCAGGACTGAGGCTGTAGACCCAGGACTGAGGCTGTAGACCCAGGACTGAGCTGTAGACCCAGGACTGAGGCTGTAGACCCAGGACTGAGGCTGTAGACCCAGGACTGAGGCTGTAGGACTTAGACCCAGGACTGAGGACTGTAGACCCAGGACTGAGGCTGTAGACCCAGGACTGAGGCTGTAGACCCAGGACTGAGGCTGTAGACCCAGGACTGAGGCTGTAGACCCAGGACTGAGGCTGTAGACCCAGGACTGAGGCTGTAGACCAGGACTGAGGCTGTAGACACCAGGACTGAGGCTTAGACCCAGGACTGAGGCTGTAGACCCAGGACTGAGGCTGTAGACCCAGGACTGAGGCTGTAGACCCAGGACTGAGGCTGTAGACCCAGGACTGAGGCTGTAGACCCAGGACTGAGGCATGTAGACCCAGGACTGAGGCTGTAGACCAGGACTGAGGCTGCTAGACCCAGGACTGAGGCTGTAGACCAGGACTGAGGCTGTAGACCCAGGCTGAGGCTGTAGACCCAGGATCTGAGGCTGTAGACCCAGGACTGAGGCTGTAGACCCAGGACTGAGCCTGTAGACCCAGGACTGAGGCTCTAGACCCAGACTGAGGCTGTAGACCAGGATGCTGAGGCTCGTAGACCCAGGACCTGAGGCTGTAGACCCAGGACTGAGGCTGTAGACCCAGACTGAGGTCTTTGTAGACCCAGGACTGAGGCTGTAGACCCAGGGTTTGAGGCTGTAGACCCAGGACTGAGGCTGGTAGACCCAGGACTGAGGCTGTAGACCCAGGACTGATGCTCTAGACCAGGACTGAGGCTGTAGACCCAGGACTGTGGCTGTAGACCCAGGACTGAGGCTGTAGGACTGAGGCTGTAGACCCAGGACTGGAGGCTGTAGACCCAGGAACTGAGGCTAGTCCAGGGCTGAGGCGCCCAGGACTGAGGCTGTAGGTACCAGGACTGAGGCAGTAGACCAGGACTGAGGCTGTTTAGACCAGGACTGAGGCTGTAGACCCAGGACTGAGGCTGTGACCCAGGACTGAGGGCTGTAGGACCCAGGACTGAGCTGCTGTAGACCAGGATGAGGCTCTAGACCCAGGACTGCCGGCTGTAGACCCAGGGCTGAGGCTTGTAGACCACTGAGGCTGAGGCTGAGGCTGTAGACCCAGGGCTGAGGCTGAGGCTGTAGACCAGGACTGAGGCGACCCAGGACTGAGGCTGTAGACCAGGACTGAGGCTGTAGACCCAGGACTGAGGCTGTAGCCCAGGAACTGAGGCTGTAGACCAGGACTAAGGCTGTAGACCCAGGATTGAGGCTGTGGACTGAGGCTGTAGACAGGACTGAAGCAGGACAGGACCAGGACTGAGCCTGACTGAGGCTGTAGACCAGACCCAGGACTGAGGCTGTAGACCCAGGACTCTAGACCCAGGACTGAGGCTGTAGACACAGGACCTGTAGACCCAGGCTCTACACCCAGGACTGAGGCTGTAGACCCAGGACTGAGGCTGTAGACCCAGGACTGAGGCTGTAGACCCAGGACTGAGGCTGTAGACCCAGGACTGAGGCTGTAGACCCAGGACTGAGGCTGTAGACCCAGGACTGAGGCTGTAGACCCAGGACTGAGGCTGTAGACCCAGGACTGAGGCTGTAGACCCAGGACTGAGGCTGTAGACCCAGGACTGAGGCTGTAGACCCAGGACTGAGGCTGTAGACCCAGGACTGAGCTGTAGACCCAGGACTGAGGCTGTAGACCAGGACTGAGGCTGAGACCCGGACTGTAGACCCAGGACTGAGGCTGTAGACCCAGGACTGAGGCTGTAGACCCAGGACTGAGGCTGTAGACCCAGGACTGAGGCTGTAGACCCAGGACTGAGGCTGTAGACCCAGGACTGAGGCTGTAGACCCAGGACTGAGGCTGTAGACCCAGGACTGAGGCTGTAGGACCCAGGACTGAGGCTGTAGACCCAGGACTGAGGCTGTAGACCCAGGACTGAGGCTGTAGACCCAGGACTGAGGCTTTAGACCCAGGACTGAGGCTGTAGACCCAGGACTGAGGCTCTGGACCCAGGACTGAGGCTGTAGACCCAGGACTGAGGCTGTAGACCCAGGACTGAGGCTGTAGACCCAGGACTGAGGCTGTAGACCCAGGACTGAGGCTGTAGACCCAGGACTGAGGCTGTAGACCCAGGACTGAGGCTGTAGACCCAGGACTGAGGCTGTAGACCCAGGACTGAGGCTGTAGACCCAGGACTGAGGCTGTAGACCCAGGACTGAGGCTGTAGACCCAGGACTGAGGCTGTAGACCCAGGACTGAGGCTGTAGACCCAGGACTGAGGCTGTAGACCCAGGACTGAGGCTGTAGACCCAGGACTGAGGCTGTAGACCAGGACTGAGGCTGTAGACCCAGGACTGAGGCTGTAGACCCAGGACTGAGGCTGTGACCCAGGACTGAGGCTGTAGACCCAGGACTGAGGCTGTAGACCCAGGACTGAGGCTCTAGACCCAGGACTGAGGCTGTAGACCCAGGACTGAGGCTGTAGACCCAGGACTGAGGCTGTAGACCAGGACTGAGGCTGTAGACCCAGGACTGAGGCTGTAGACCCAGGACTGAGGCTGTAGACCCAGGACTGAGGCTGTAGACCCAGGACTGAGGCTGTAGACCCAGGACTGAGGCTGTAGACCCAGGACTGAGGCTGTAGACCCAGGACTGAGGCTGTAGACCAGGACTGAGGCTGTAGACCCAGGACTGAGGCTGTAGACCCAGGACTGAGGCTGTAGACCCAGGACTGAGGCTGTAGACCCAGGACTGAGGCTGTAGACCCAGGACTGAGGCTGTAGACCCAGGACTGAGGCTGTAGACCCAGGACTGAGGCTGTAGACCCAGGACTGAGGCTGTAGACCCAGGACTGAGGCTGTAGACCCAGGACTGAGGCTGTAGACCCAGGACTGAGGCTGTAGACCAGGACTGAGGCTGTAGACCCAGGACTGAGGCTGTAGACCCAGGACTGAGGCTGTAGACCAGGCTGAGGCTGTAGCCCAGGACTGAGGCTGTAGACCCAGGACTGAGGCCTGTAGACCCAGGACTGAGGCTGTAGACCCAGGACTGAGGCTGTAGACCAGGACTGAGGCTGTAGACCCAGGACTGAGGCTGTAGACCCAGGACTGAGGCTGTAGACCCAGGACTGAGGCTGTAGACCCAGGACTGAGGCTGTAGACCCAGGACTGAGGTGTAGACCCAGGGACTGAGGCTGTAGACCCAGGACTGAGGCTGTAGACCCAGGACTGAGGCTGTAGACCAGGACTGAGGCTGTAGACCAGGACTGAGGCTGTAGACCCAGGACTGAGGCTGTAGACCCAGGACTGAGGCTGTAGACCCAGGATAGGCTGTGACCAGGACAGGACAGGACTGAGGTGTAGGCTGTAGACCAGGACTGAGGCTGTCGAGCTGTAGACCCAGGACTGAGGTAGACCCAGGACTGAGGCTGTAGACCCAGAGGACTGACTGAGCCTGTAGACCCAGGACTGAGGCTGTAGACCCAGGACTGAGGCTGTAGACCCAGGACTGACTGAGGCTGTAGACCCAGGGAGGCTGTAGACCCAGGACTGAGGCTGTAGACCCAGGACTGAGGCTGTAGACAGGATGAGGCTGTAGACCCAGGACTGAGGTTGTAGACCCAGGACTGAGGCTGTAGACCCAGGACTGAGGCTGTAGACCCAGGACTGAGGCTGTAGACCCAGGACTGAGGCTGTAGACCCAGGACTGAGGCTGTAGACCCAGGACTGAGGCTCTAGACCCAGGACTGAGGCTGTAGACCCAGGACTGAGCTCGTAGACCCAGGACTGAGGCTCTAGACCCAGGACTGAGGCTGTAGACCCAGGACTGAGGCTGTAGACCAGGACTGAGGCTGTAGACCCAGGACTGAGGCTGTAGACCCAGGACTGAGGCTGTAGACCCAGGACTGAGGCTGTAGACCCAGGACTGAGGCTGTAGACCCAGGACTGAGGCTGTAGACCAGGACTGAGGCTATAGACCCAGGACTGAGGCTGTAGACCCAGGACTGAGGCTGTAGACCCAGGACTGAGGCTGTAGACCCAGGACTGAGGCTGTAGACCCAGGACTGAGGCTGTAGACCAGGACTGAGGCTGTAGACCCAGGACTGAGGCTGTAGACCCAGGACTGAGGCTGTAGACCCAGGACTGAGGCTGTAGACCCAGGACTGAGGCTGTAGACCCAGGACTGAGGCTGTAGACCCAGGACTGAGGCTGTAGACCCAGGACTGAGGCTGTAGACCCAGGACTGAGGCTGTAGACCCAGGACTGAGGCTGTAGACCCAGGACTGAGGCTGTAGACCCAGGACTGAGGCTGTAGACCCAGGACTGAGGCTGTAGACCCAGGACTGAGGCTGTAGACCCAGGACTGAGGCTGTAGACCCAGGACTGAGGCTGTAGACCCAGGACTGAGGCTGTAGACCCAGGACTGAGGCTGTAGACCCAGGACTGAGGCTGTAGACCCAGGACTGAGGCTGTAGACCCAGGACTGAGGCTGTAGACCCAGGACTGAGGCTGTAGACCCAGGACTGAGGCTGTAGACCCAGGACTGAGGCTGTAGACCCAGGACTGAGGCTGTTAGACCCAGGACTGAGGCTGTAGACCCAGGACTGAGGCTGTAGACCCAGGACTGAGGCTGTAGACCCAGGACTGAGGCTGTAGACCCAGGACTGAGGCTGTAGACCCAGGACTGAGGCTGTAGACCCAGGACTGAGGCTGTAGACCCAGGACTGAGGCTGTAGACCCAGGACTGAGGCTGTAGACCCAGGACTGAGGCTGTAGACCCAGGACTGAGGCTTGTAGACCAGGACTGAGGCTGTAGACCCAGGACTGAGGCTGTAGACCCAGGACTGAGGCTGTAGACCCAGGACTGAGGCTGTAGACCCAGGACTGAGGCTGTAGACCCAGGACTGAGGCTGTAGACCCAGGACTGAGGCTGTAGACCCAGGACTGAGGCTGTAGACCCAGGACTGAGCGCTGTAGACCCAGGACTGAGGCTGTAGACCCAGGACTGAGGCTGTAGACCCAGGACTGAGGCTGTAGACCCAGGACTGAGGCTGTAGACCCAGGACTGAGGCTGTAGACCCAGGACTGAGGCTGTAGACCCAGGACTGAGGCTGTAGACCCAGGACTGAGGCTGTAGACCCAGGACTGAGGCTGTAGACCCAGGACTGAGGCTGTAGACCCAGGACTGAGGCTGTAGACCCAGGACTGAGGCTGTAGACCCAGGACTGAGGCTGTAGACCCAGGACTGAGGCTGTAGACCCAGGACTGAGGCTGTAGACCCAGGACTGAGGCTGTAGACCCAGGACTGAGGCTGTAGACCCAGGACTGAGGCTGTAGACCCAGGACTGAGGCTGTAGACCCAGGACTGAGGCTGTAGACCCAGGACTGAGGCTGTAGACCCAGGACTGAGGCTGTAGACCCAGGACTGAGGCTGTAGACCCAGGACTGAGGCTGTAGACCCAGGACTGAGGCTGTAGACCCAGGACTGAGGCTGTAGACCCAGGACTGAGGCTGTAGACCCAGGACTGAGGCTGTAGACCCAGGACTGAGGCTGTAGACCCAGGACTGAGGCTGTAGACCCAGGACTGAGGCTGTAGACCCAGGACTGAGGCTGTAGACCCAGGACTGAGGCTGTAGACCCAGGACTGAGGCTGTAGACCCAGGACTGAGGCTGTAGACCCAGGACTGAGGCTGTAGACCCAGGACTGAGGCTGTAGACCCAGGACTGAGGCTGTAGACCCAGGACTGAGGCTGTAGACCCAGGACTGAGGCTGTAGACCCAGGACTGAGGCTGTAGACCCAGGACTGAGGCTGTAGACCCAGGACTGAGGCTGTAGACCCAGGACTGAGGCTGTAGACCCAGGACTGAGGCTGTAGACCCAGGACTGAGGCTGTAGACCCAGGACTGAGGCTGTAGACCCAGGACTGAGGCTGTAGACCCAGGACTGAGGCTGTAGACCCAGGACTGAGGCTGTAGACCCAGGACTGAGGCTGTAGACCCAGGACTGAGGCTGTAGACCCAGGACTGAGGCTGTAGACCCAGGACTGAGGCTTTAGACCCAGGACTGAGGCTGTAGACCCAGGACTGAGGCTGTAGACCCAGGACTGAGGCTGTAGACCCAGGACTGAGGCTGTAGACCCAGGACTGAGGCTGTAGACCCAGGACTGAGGCTGTAGACCCAGGACTGAGGCTGTAGACCCAGGACTGAGGCTGTAGACCCAGGACTGAGGCTGTAGACCCAGGACTGAGGCTGTAGACCCAGGACTGAGGCTGTAGACCCAGGACTGAGGCTGTAGACCCAGGACTGAGGCTGTAGACCCAGGACTGAGGCTGTAGACCCAGGACTGAGGCTGTAGACCCAGGACTGAGGCTGTAGACCCAGGACTGAGGCTGTAGACCCAGGACTGAGGCTGTAGACCCAGGACTGAGGCTGTAGACCCAGGACTGAGGCTGTAGACCCAGGACTGAGGCTGTAGACCCAGGACTGAGGCTGTAGACCAGGACTGAGGCTGTAGACCCAGGACTGAGGCTGTAGACCCAGGACTGAGGCTGTAGACCAGGACTGAGGCTGTAGACCCAGGACTGAGGCTGTAGACCCAGGACTGAGGCTGTAGACCCAGGACTGAGGCTGTAGACCCAGGACTGAGGCTGTAGACCCAGGACTGAGGCTGTAGACCCAGGACTGAGGCTGTAGACCCAGGACTGAGGCTGTAGACCCAGGACTGAGCTGTAGACCCAGGACTGAGGCTGTAGACCAGGACTGAGGCTGTAGACCCAGGACTGAGGCTGTAGACCCAGGACTGAGGCTAGACCCAGGACTGAGGCTGTAGACCCAGGACTGAGGCTGTAGACCCAGGACTGAGGCTGTAGACCCAGGACTGAGGCTGTAGACCCAGGACTGAGGCTGTAGACCCAGGACTGAGGCTGTAGACCCAGGACTGAGGCTGTAGACCAGGACTGAGGCTGTAGACCCAGGACTGAGCTGTAGACCCAGGACTGAGGCTGTAGACCCAGGACTGAGGCTGTAGACCCAGGACTGAGGCTGTAGACCCAGGACTGAGGCTGTAGACCCAGGACTGAGGCTGTAGACCCAGGACTGAGGCTGTAGACCCAGGACTGAGGCTGTAGACCAGGACTGAGGCTGTAGACCCAGGACTGAGGCTGTAGACCCAGGACTGAGGCTGTAGACCCAGGACTGAGGCTGTAGACCCAGGACTGAGGCTGTAGACCCAGGACTGAGGCTGTAGACCCAGGACTGAGGCTGTAGACCCAGGACTGAGGCTGTAGACCCAGGACTGAGGCTGTAGACCCAGGACTGAGGCTGTAGACCCAGGACTGAGGCTGTAGACCCAGGACTGAGGCTGTAGACCCAGGACTGAGGCTGTAGACCCAGGACTGAGGCTGTAGACCCAGGACTGAGGCTGTAGACCCAGGACTGAGGCTGTAGACCCAGGACTGAGGCTGTAGACCCAGGACTGAGGCTGTAGACCCAGGACTGAGGCTGTAGACCCAGGACTGAGGCTGTAGACCCAGGACTGAGGCTGTACCGGACTGGCTGTAGACCAGGACTGAGGCTGTAGACCCAGGACTGAGGCTGTAGACCCAGGACTGAGGCTGTAGACCCAGGACTGAGGCTGTAGACCCAGGACTGAGGCTGTAGACCCAGGACTGAGGCTGTAGACCCAGGACTGAGGCTGTAGACCCAGGACTGAGGCTGTAGACCCAGGACTGAGGCTGTAGACCCAGGACTGAGGCTGTAGACCCAGGACTGAGGCTGTAGACCCAGGACTGAGGCTGTAGACCCAGGACTGAGGCTGTAGACCCAGGACTGAGGCTGTAGACCCAGGACTGAGGCTGTAGACCCAGGACTGAGGCTGTAGACCCAGGACTGAGGCTGTAGACCCAGGACTGAGGCTGTAGACCCAGGACTGAGGCTGTAGACCCAGGACTGAGGCTGTAGACCCAGGACTGAGGCTGTAGACCCAGGACTGAGGCTGTAGACCCAGGACTGAGGCTGTAGACCCAGGACTGAGGCTGTAGACCCAGGACTGAGGCTGTAGACCAGGACTGAGGCTGTAGACCCAGGACTGAGGCTGTAGACCCAGGACTGAGGCTGTAGACCCAGGACTGAGGCTGTAGACCCAGGACTGAGGCTGTAGACCCAGGACTGAGGCTGTAGACCCAGGACTGAGCTGTAGACCCAGGACTGAGGCTGTAGACCCAGGACTGAGGCTGTAGACCCAGGACTGAGGCTGTAGACCCAGGACTGAGGCTGTAGACCCAGGACTGAGGCTGTAGACCCAGGACTGAGGCTGTAGACCCAGGACTGAGGCTGTAGACCCAGGACTGAGGCTGTAGACCCAGGACTGAGGCTGTAGACCCAGGACTGAGGCTGTAGACCCAGGACTGAGGCTGTAGACCCAGGACTGAGGCTGTAGACCCAGGACTGAGGCTGTAGACCCAGGACTGAGGCTGTAGACCCAGGACTGAGGCTGTAGACCAGGACTGAGGCTGTAGACCCAGGACTGAGGCTGTAGACCCAGGACTGAGGCTGTAGACCCAGGACTGAGGCTGTAGACCCAGGACTGAGGCTGTAGACCCAGGACTGAGGCTGTAGACCCAGGACTGAGGCTGTAGACCCAGGACTGAGGCTGTAGACCCAGGACTGAGGCTGTAGACCCAGGACTGAGGCTGTAGACCCAGGACTGAGGCTGTAGACCCAGGACTGAGGCTGTAGACCCAGGACTGAGGCTGTAGACCCAGGACTGAGGCTGTAGACCCAGGACTGAGGCTGTAGACCCAGGACTGAGGCTGTAGACCCAGGACTGAGGCTGTAGACCCAGGACTGAGGCTGTAGACCCAGGACTGAGGCTGTAGACCCAGGACTGAGGCTGTAGACCCAGGACTGAGGCTGTAGACCCAGGACTGAGGCTGTAGACCCAGGACTGAGGCTGTAGACCCAGGACTGAGGCTGTAGACCCAGGACTGAGGCTGTAGACCCAGGACTGAGGCTGTAGACCCAGGACTGAGGCTGTAGACCCAGGACTGAGGCTGTAGACCCAGGACTGAGGCTGTAGACCCAGGACTGAGGCTGTAGACCCAGGACTGAGGCTGTAGACCCAGGACTGAGGCTGTAGACCCAGGACTGAGGCTGTAGACCCAGGACTGAGGCTGTAGACCCAGGACTGAGGCTGTAGACCCAGGACTGAGGCTGTAGACCCAGGACTGAGGCTGTAGACCCAGGACTGAGGCTGTAGACCCAGGACTGAGCTGTAGACCCAGGACTGAGGCTGTAGACCCAGGACTGAGGCTGTAGACCCAGGACTGAGGCTGTAGACCCAGGACTGAGGCTGTAGACCCAGGACTGAGGCTGTAGACCCAGGATGAGGCTGTAGACCCAGGACTGAGGCTCTGGACCCAGGACTGAGGCTGTAGACCCAGGACTGAGGCTGTAGACCCAGGACTGAGGCTGTAGACCCAGGACTGAGGCTGTAGACCCAGGACTGAGGCTGTAGACCCAGGACTGAGGCTGTAGACCCAGGACTGAGGCTGTAGACCCAGGACTGAGGCTGTAGACCCAGGACTGAGGCTGTAGACCCAGGACTGAGGCTGTAGACCCAGGACTGAGGCTGTAGACCCAGGACTGAGGCTGTAGACCCAGGACTGAGGCTGTAGACCCAGGACTGAGGCTGTAGACCCAGGACTGAGGCTGTAGACCCAGGACTGAGGCTGTAGACCCAGGACTGAGGCTGTAGACCCAGGACTGAGGCTGTAGACCCAGACTGAGGCTGTAGACCCAGGACTGAGGCTGTAGACCCAGGACTGAGGCTGTAGACCCAGGACTGAGGCTGTAGACCCAGGACTGAGGCTGTAGACCCAGGACTGAGGCTGTAGACCCAGGACTGAGGCTGTAGACCCAGGACTGAGGCTGTAGACCCAGGACTGAGGCTGTAGACCCAGGACTGAGGCTGTAGACCCAGGACTGAGGCTGTAGACCCAGGACTGAGGCTGTAGACCAGGACTGAGGCTGTAGACCCAGGACTGAGGCTGTAGACCCAGGACTGAGGCTGTAGACCCAGGACTGAGGCTGTAGACCCAGGACTGAGGCTGTAGACCCAGGACTGAGGCTGTAGACCCAGGACTGAGGCTGTAGACCCAGGACTGAGGCTGTAGACCCAGGACTGAGGCTGTAGACCCAGGACTGAGGCTGTAGACCAGGACTGAGGCTGTAGACCAGGACTGAGGCTGTAGACCCAGGACTGAGGCTGTAGACCCAGGACTGAGGCTGTAGACCCAGGACTGAGGCTGTAGACCCAGGACTGAGGCTGTAGACCCAGGACTGAGGCTGTAGACCCAGGACTGAGGCTGTAGACCCAGGACTGAGGCTGTAGACCCAGGACTGAGGCTGTAGACCCAGACTGAGCTTGACCAGGACTGAGGCTGTAGACCCAGGACTGAGGCTGTAGACCCAGGACTGAGGCTGTAGACCCAGGACTGAGGCTGTAGACCCAGGACTGAGGCTGTAGACCCAGGACTGAGGCTGTAGACCAGGACTGAGGCTGTAGACCCAGGACTGAGGCTGTAGACCCAGGACTGAGGCTGTAGACCCAGGACTGAGGCTGTAGACCCAGGACTGAGGCTGTAGACCCAGGACTGAGGCTGTAGACCCAGGACTGAGGCTGTAGACCCAGGACTGAGGCTGTAGACCCAGGACTGAGGCTGTAGACCAGGACTGAGGCTGTAGACCCAGGACTGAGGCTGTAGACCCAGGACTGAGGCTGTAGACCCAGGACTGAGGCTGTAGACCAGGACTGAGGCTGTAGACCCAGGACTGAGGCTGTAGACCCAGGACTGAGGCTGTAGACCCAGGACTGAG
The DNA here is from genome assembly GCA_964034765.1 of Knipowitschia caucasica. Taxonomy (NCBI): domain Eukaryota; kingdom Metazoa; phylum Chordata; class Actinopteri; order Gobiiformes; family Gobiidae; genus Knipowitschia; species Knipowitschia caucasica. The sequence goes on from OZ035845.1 coordinate 957,242, forward strand.
GCTGTAGACCCAGGACTGAGGCTGTAGACCCAGGACTGAGGCTGTAGACCCAGGACTGAGGCTGTAGACCCAGGACTGAGGCTGTAGACCCAGGACTGAGGCTGTAGACCCAGGACTGAGGCTGTAGACCCAGGACTGAGGCTGTAGACCCAGGACTGAGGCTGTAGACCCAGGACTGAGGCTGTAGACCCAGGACTGAGGCTGTAGACCCAGGACTGAGGCTGTAGACCCAGGACTGAGGCTGTAGACCCAGGACTGAGGCTGTAGACCATAGCCCAGGACTGAGGCTGTAGACCCAGGACTGAGGCTGTAGACCCAGGACTGAGGCTGTAGACCCAGGACTGAGGCTGTAGACCCAGGACTGAGGCTGTAGACCCAGGACTGAGGCTGTAGACCCAGGACTGAGGCTGTAGACCAGGGACTGAGGCTGTAGACCCAGGACTGAGGCTGTAGACCCAGGACTGAGGCTGTAGACCCAGGACTGAGGCTGTAGACCCAGGACTGAGGCTGTAGACCCAGGACTGAGGCTGTAGACCCAGGACTGAGGCTGTAGACCCAGGACTGAGGCTGTAGACCCAGGACTGAGGCTGTACCAGGATGGCTGTAGACCAGGACTGAGGCTCTAGACCCAGGACTGAGGCTGTAGACCCAGGACTGAGGCTGTAGACCCAGGACTGAGGCTGTAGACCCAGGACTGAGGCTGTAGACCCAGGACTGAGGCTGTAGACCCAGGACTGAGGCTGTAGACCCAGGACTGAGGCTGTAGACCCAGGACTGAGGCTGTAGACCCAGGACTGAGGCTGTAGACCCAGGACTGAGGCTGTAGACCCAGGACTGAGGCTGTAGACCCAGGACTGAGGCTGTAGACCCAGGACTGAGGCTGTAGACCCAGGACTGAGGCTGTAGACCCAGGACTGAGGCTGTAGACCCAGGACTGAGGCTGTAGACCCAGGACTGAGGCTGTAGACCAGGACTGAGGCTGTAGACCCAGGACTGAGGCTGTAGACCCAGGACTGAGGCTGTAGACCAGGACTGAGGCTGTAGACCCAGGACTGAGGCTGTAGACCCAGGACTGAGGCTGTAGACCCAGGACTGAGGCTGTAGACCCAGGACTGAGGCTGTAGACCCAGGACTGAGGCTGTAGACCCAGGACTGAGGCTGTAGACCCGGATGAGCTGTAGCCCGGCTGGGCTGTAGACCCAGGACTGAGGCTGTAGACCCAGGACTGAGGCTGTAGACCCAGGACTGAGGCTGTAGACCCAGGACTGAGGCTGTAGACCCAGGACTGAGGCTGTAGACCCAGGACTGAGGCTGTAGACCCAGGACTGAGGCTGGCTGCAGACCCAGGACTGAGGCTGTAGACCCAGGACTGAGGCTGTAGACCCAGGACTGAGGCTGTAGACCCAGGACTGAGGCTGTAGACCCAGGACTGAGGCTGTAGACCCAGGAATGAGGCTAGACCCAGGACTGAGGCCTGTAGACCCAGGACTGAGGCTGTAGACCAGGACTGAGGCTGTAGACCCAGGACTGAGGCTGTAGACCCAGGACTGAGGCTGTAATTAGCCCCAGGGTAGACCCCTGAGCTGTAGACCCAGGACTGAGGCTTGTAGAGACCCAGGAGGGCTTTAGGCACCCGGGACTGAGGCTGTAGACCCTGGGACTGTAGACCAGGACAGAGGCTGGACCCAGGACTGAGGCTGTAGACCCAGGACTGAGGCTGTAGACCCAGGACTGAGGCTGTAGACATGGACTATGAGGCTCATAGACCCAGGACTGAGGCTGGTAGACCCAGGGACTGAGGCTGTTAGACCCGGGACTGAGGCTGTAGACCCAGGACTGAGAGCTGTAGACCAGGACTGAGGCTGTAGACCCAGGACTGAGGCTGTAGACCCAGGACTGAGGCTGTAGACCTCCAGGACTGAGGCTGTCGACCCAGGACTGAGGCTGTAGACCCAGGACTGAGGCTGTAGACCCCAGGACTGAGGCTGTAGACCCAGGACTGAGGCTGTAGAACAGGATCTGAGGCATTGTAGGACCCAGGGACTGAGGCTGTAGACCAGGACTGAGGCTGTAAGACCCAGGACTGAGGCTGTAGACCCAGGACTGAGGCTGTAGACCCAGGACTGAGGCTGTAGATCCCAGGGACTGATGGGCCCTGTAGACCCAGGACTGAGGCTGTAGACCCTGGACTGAGGCTGTAGACCAGGATGAGGCTGTAGACCAGGACTGAGGCGATGTAGACCCAGGACATGTGGCTCATAGACCCAGGACTGAGGCTGTAGACCCAGGACTGAGGTTGTAGACCCAGGGCTGAGGCTGTTAGACCCAGGACTGAGGCTGTAGACCCAGGACTGAGGCTGTAGACCCAGGACTGAGGCTGTAGACCCAGGACTGAGGCTGTAGACCCAGGACTGAGGCTGTGGACCCGGGACATGAGGCTGTAGACCCAGGACTGAGCTGTAGACCCAGGACTGAGGGACTGTAGACCCCAGGACTGAGGCTGTAGACCCAGGACTGAGGCTGTAGACCCAGGACTGAGGCTGTAGACCCAGGACTGAGGCTGTAGACCCAGGACTGAGGCTGTAGACCCAGGACTGAGGCTGTAGACCCAGGACTGAGCCTGTAGAGCCCAGGACTGAGGTCTGTAGACCCAGGACTGAGGCTGTAGACCCAGGACTGAGGCTGTTAGACCCAGGGACTGAGGCTGTAGACCCAGGACTGAGGCTGTAGACCCAGGACTGAGGCTGTAGACCCAGGACTGAGGCTGTAGACCCAGGACTGCGGCCTAGTAGACCCAGGACTGAGGCTGTAGACCCAGGACTGAGGCTGTAGACCCAGGACTGAGGCTGTAGGACCCAGGACTGAGGCGTCGGACCCAGGGACTGAGGCTGTAGACCCAGGACTGAGGCTGTAGACCCAGGACTGAGGCTGTAGACCCAGGACTGAGGCTGTAGACCCAGGCTGAGGAGTCTGTAGACCCAGGACTGAGGTTGTTAGACCCAGGACTGAGGCTGTAGACCCAGGACTGAGGGCTTTGTTTGTAGACCCAGGACTGAGGCTTGTAGACCCAGGACTGAGGCTGTAGAACCCAGGACTGAGGCTGTAGACCCAGGACTGAGGCTGTAGACCCAGGACTGAGGCTCTTTGACACAAGGACTGTGGCTGTTAGACCTGGACCTGAGGCTGTAGACCAGGACTGAGGCTGCAGACCCAGGACTGAGGCTGTAGGACCCAGGACTGAGGCTGTAGACCCAGGACTGAGGCTGTAGACCCAGGACTGAGGCTGTAGACCCAGGACTGAGGCTGTAGACCCCAGGAGTGAGGCTTGTAGGACCCAGGACTGAGGCTGTAGACCAGGACTGAGGCTGTAGACCCAGGGGACTGAGGCTGTAGACCCAGGACTGAGGCTGTTAGACCCAGGACTGAGGCTGTAGACCCAGGACTGAGGCTGTAGACCCAGGACTGAGGCTGTAGATCCCAGGACTGAGGCTGTAGACCCTGGGACTGAGACGCTTAGACCCAGGACTGAGGCTGTAGACCCAGGATGAGGCTGTAGACCCAGGACTGAGGCTGTAGACCCAGGACTGAGGCTGTAGACCCAGGACTGAGGCTGTAGACCCAGGACTGAGGCTGTTAGACCCAGGACTGAGTCTCATTGTAGACCCAGGAACTGAGGCTGTAGACCCAGGACTGAGGCTGTAGGACCCAGGACTGAGGCTGTAGACCCAGGACTGAGGCTGTAGACCCAGGACTGAGGCTGTAGACCCAGGACTGAGGCTGTAGACCCAGGACTGAGGCTGTAGACCCAGGACTGAGCCTGTAGACCCAGGACTGAGGCTGTAGACCCAGGACTGAGGCTGTAGAACCCAGGACTGAGGCTGTAGACCCAGGACTGAGGCTGTAGACCCAGGACTGAGGCTGTAGACCCAGGACTGAGGCTGTAGACCCAGGACTGAGGCTGTAGACCCAGGACTGAGGCTGTAGACCCAGGACTGAGGCTGTAGACCCAGGACTGAGGCTGTAGACCCAGGACTGAGGCTGTAGACCCAGGACTGAGGCTATAGACCCAGGACTGAGGCTGTAGACCCAGGACTGAGGCTGTAGCCCAGGACTGAGGCTGTAGACCCAGGACTGAGGCTGTAGACCCAGGACTGAGGCTGTAGACCCAGGACTGAGGCTGTAGACCCAGGACTGAGGCTGTAGACCCAGGACTGAGGCTGTAGACCCAGGACTGAGGCTGTAGACCCAGGACTGAGGCTGTAGACCCAGGACTGAGGCTGTAGACCCAGGACTGAGGCTGTAGACCCAGGACTGCGGCTGTAGACCAGGACTGAGGCTGTAGACCCAGGACTGAGGCTGCCCAGACCCAGGACTGAGGCTGTAGACCCAGGACTGAGGATGTAGACCCAGGACTGAGGCTGTAGACCCAGGACTGAGGCTTGTAGACCCTGGATCCTGAGGCTGTAGACCAGGACTGAGGCATGTAGACCCAGGACTGAGGCTGTAGACCCAGGACTGAGGCTGTAGACCCAGGACTGAGGCTGTAGACCCCCAGGACTGAGGCTGTAGACCAGGACTGAGGCTGTAGACCCAGGATCTGAGGCTGTAGACCAGGACTGAGGCTGTAGACCCAGGACTGAGGCTGTAGGACCAGGACTGAGGCTGTAGGACCCAGGACTGAGGGTAGACCCAGGACTGAGGCTGTAGACCCAGGACTGAGGCTGTAGACCCAGGACAGAGGCTGTAGACCCAGGACTGAGGCTGTAGACCCAGGACTGAGGCTGTAGACCCAGGACTGAGGCTGTAGACCCAGGACTGAGGCTGTAGACCCAGGACTGAGGCTGTAGACCCAGGACTGAGGCTGTAGACCCAGGACTGAGGCTGTAGACCCAGGACTGAGGCTGTAGACCCAGGACTGAGGCTGTAGACCCAGGACTGAGGCTTGTAGACCCAGGACTGAGGCTGTAGACCCAGGACTGAGGCTGTAGACCCAGGACTGAGGCTGTAGACCCAGGACTGAGGCTGTAGACCCAGGACTGAGGCTGTAGACCCAGGACTGAGGCTGTAGACCCAGGACTGAGGCTGTAGACCCAGGACTGAGGCTGTAGACCCAGGACTGAGGCTGTAGACCCAGGACTGAGGCTGTAGACCCAGGACTGAGGCTGTAGACCCAGGACTGAGGCTGTAGACCCAGGACTGAGGCTGTAGACCCAGGACTGAGCCTGTAGACCCAGGACTGGGAGGCTGTAGACCCAGGACTGAGGCTGTAGATACCAGGACTGAGGCTGGTAGATCCAGGACTGAGGCTGTAGACCCAGGACTGAGGCTGTAAGAGACCCAGGACTGAGGCTGTAGACCCAGGACTGAGGCTGAGAGACCCAGGACTGAGGCTGTAGACCCAGGACTGAGGCTGTAGACCCAGGACTGAGGCTGTAGACCCAGGACTGAGGCTGTAGACCCAGGACTGAGGACTGTAGACCCAGGACTGAGGTCTGTAGACCCAGGACTGAGGCCTGTAGACCCAGGACTGAGGCTGTAGACCCAGGACTGAGGCTGTAGATCCCAGGACTGAGGCTGTAGACCCAGGACTGAGGCTGTAGACCCAGGACTGAGGCTGTAGACCCAGGACTGAGGCTGTAGACCCAGGACTGAGGCTGTAGACCCAGGACTGAGGCTGTAGACCCAGGACTGAGGCTGTTAGACCCAGGACTGAGGCTGTAGACCCAGGACTGATGGCTGTAGACCCAGGACTGAGGCTGTAGACCCAGGACTGAGGCTGTAGACCCAGGACTGAGGCTGTTGACTGAGGCTGTAGACCCAGGACTGAGGCTGTAGACCCAGGACTGAGGCTGTAGACCCAGGACTGAGGCTGTAGACCCAGGACTGAGGCTGTAGACCCAGGACTGAGGCTGTAGACCCAGGACTGAGGCTGTAGACCCAGGACTGAGGCTGGTTAGACCCAGGATGAGGCTCTAGACCAGGACTGAGGCTGTAGACCCAGGACTGAGGCTGTAGACCCAGGACTGAGGCTGTAGACCAGGACTGAGGCTGTAGACCCAGGACTGAGGCTGTAGACCCAGGACTGAGGCTGTAGACCCAGGACTGAGGCTGTAGACCCAGGACTGAGGCTGTAGACCCAGGACTGAGGCTGTAGACCCAGGACTGAGGCTGTAGACCCAGGACTGAGGGCTGTAGACCCAGGACTGAGGCTGTTTAGACCCAGGGGGACTGAGGCTGTAGACCCAGGGACTGAGGCTGTAGACCCAGGACTGAGGCTGTAGACCCAGGACTGAGGCTGTAGACCCAGGACTGAGGCTGTGAGGCTGAGGCTCCGTAGACCCAGTCCTGGGTCTGTAGCCTCAGTCCTGAGGCTGGTCTACAGCCTCAGTCCTGGGTCTACAGCCTCAGTCCTAGGTCTACAGCCTCAGTCCTGGGAGGCTGTAGACCCAGGACTGAGCTGCTACAGCCTCAGTCCTGGGTCTACAGCCTCAGTCCTGGGTCTACAGTCTCAGTCCTGGGTCTACAGCCTCAGTCCTGGGTCTACAGCCTCAGTCCTGGGTCTACAGCCTCAGTCCTGGGTCTACAGCCTCAGTCCTGGGTCTACACAGTCCTGGGTCTACAGCCTCAGTCCTGGGTCTACAGCCTCAGTCCTGGGTCTACAGCCTCAGTCCTGGGTCTACAGCCTCAGTCCTGGGTCTACAGCCTCAGTCCTGGGTCTACAGCCTCAGTCCTGGGTCTACAGCCTCAGTCCTGGGGTCTACAGCCTCAGTCCTGGGTCTACAGCCTCAGTCCTGGGTCTACAGCCTCAGTCCTGGTCTACAGCCTCAGTCCTGGGTCTACAGCCTCAGTCCTGGGTCTACAGCCTCAGTCCTGGGTCTACAGCCTCAGTCCTGGGTCTACAGCCTCAGTCCTGGGTCTACAGCCTCAGTCCTGGGTCTACAGCTCAGTCAGTCCTGGGTCTACAGCCTCAGTCCTGGGTCTACAGCCTCAGTCCTGGGTCTACAGCCTCAGTCCTGGGTCTACAGCCTCAGTCCTGGGTCTACAGCCTCAGTCCTGGGTCTACAGCCTCAGTCCTGGGTCTACAGCCTCAGTCCTGGGTCTACAGCCTCAGTCCTGGGTCTACAGCCTCAGTCCTGGGTCTACAGCCTCAGTCCTGGGTCTACAGCCTCAGTCCAGGGTCTACAGCCTCAGTCCTGGGTCTACAGCCTCAGTCCTGGGTCTACAGCCTCAGTCCTGGGTCTACAGCCTCAGTCCTGGGTCTACAGCCTCAGTCCTGGGTCTACAGCCTCAGTCCTGGGTCTACAGCCTCAGTCCTGGGTCTACAGCCTCAGTCCTGGGTCTACAGCCTCAGTCCTGGGTCTACAGCCTCAGTCCTGGGTCTACAGCCTCAGTCCTGGGTCTACAGCCTCAGTCCTGGGTCTACAGCCTCAGTCCTGGGTCTACAGTCTCAGTCCTGGGTCTACAGCCTCAGTCCTGGGTCTACAGCCTCAGTCCTGGGTCTACAGCTCAGTCCTGGGTCTACAGCCTCAGTCCTGGGTCTACAGCCTCAGTCCTGGGTCTACAGCCTCAGTCCTGGGTCTACAGCCTCAGTCCTGGGTCTAACAGCCTCAGTCCTGGGTCTACAGCCTCAGTCCTGGGTCTACAGTCTCAGTCCTGTCTACAGCCACAGTCCTGGGTCTACAGCCTCAGGCCCTGGGTCTCCTGCCGCTCCTGTGGGTCTACACAGTCCTGGGTCGACAGCCTCAGTTCTGTGGTCTATACAGCCTCAGATCCTGGGTCTACAGCCTCAGTCCTGGGTCTAACATCCTCAGTCCCTGGGTCCATCTCATCCTGGGTCTACAGCCTCAGTCTCAGACAGCCTCAGTCCTGGGTCTACAGGCTCAGTCCTGGGTCCCTACAGTCCTGGGTCTACAGCCTCAGTCCCTGGGTCTACAGCCTCAGTCCTGGGTCTAACAGCCTCAGATCCTGAGTGTCCTACAGTCCACAGTCCTGGTCTACAGCCTCAGTCCTGGGTCTACAGCCTCAGTCCTGGGTCTAACAGCCTCAGTCCTAGGGTCTACAGGCCTCAGTCCATGGTCTCTACAGCCTCAGTCCTGGGTCTACAGCCTCAGTCCTGGGTCTACAGCCCTCAGTCCTGGGTCTACAGCCTCAGTCCCCTGGGTCTACAGCCTCAGTCCTGGTCTACAGCCTCAGTCCTGGGTCTACAGCCTCAGGTCCTGGGTCTACCAGCCTCAGTCCTGGGTCTACACGCCTCAGTCCTGGATCTACAGCCTCAGTCCTGGGTCTACAGCCTCATTCCTGCGGGTCTACAGCCTCAGTTCGATTCCCTGGGTCTACAGTCTCAATCCTGGGTCTACAGCCTCAGTCCTCTGGGTCTACAGCCTCAGTCCTGGGTCTACAGCCTCAGTCCTGGGTCTACAGCCTCAGTCCTGGGTCTACAGCCTCAGTCCTGGGTCTACAGCCTCAGTCCTGGGTCCTACAGCCTCAGTCCTGGGTCTACATGCCTCAGTCCTGGGTCTACAGCCTCAGTCCTGGGTCTACAGCCTCAGTCCTGGGTCTAACAGCCTCAGTCCTGGGTCTACAGCCTCAGTCCTGGGTCTACAGCCTCAGTCCTGGGTCTACAGCCTCATCCTGGGTCTACAGCCCCTCAGTCCTGGGTCTACAGCCTCAGTCCTGGGTCTACAGCCTCAGTCCTGGGTCTACAGCCTCAGTCCTGGGTCTACGGCCTTCAGTCCTGGGTCCTACAGCCATCAGTCCTGGGTCCTACAGCCTCAGTCCTGGGTCTACAGCCTCAGTCCCTGGGTCTACAGCCTCAGTCCTGGGTCTAACCCAGCTTCAGTCCTGGGTCTACAGCCTCAGTCCTGGGTCTACAGCCTCAGTCCTGGTCTAACAGCCTCAGTCCTGGGTCTACAGCCTCAGTCCTGGGTCTACAGCCTCAGTCCTGGGTCAACAGCCTGGCAGTCCTGGGTCTACAGCCTCAGTCCAGGGTCTACAGCCTCAGTCCTGGGTCTACAGCCTCAGTCCCTGGGTCGCCCAGCCACATGCAGAATCCTGGGTCTAAAGCGTCAGGATCCTGGGTCTACAGTCCCTCAGTCCTGGGTCTACATCCGCAGTCCTGGGTCTACAGTCTCAGTCCTGGGTCTACAGCCTCAGTCCTGGATCTACAGAGCCTCAGTCCTGGGTCTACAGCCTCAGTCCTGGGTCTACAGCCTCAGTCCTGGGTCTACAGTCTCATAATCCTGGGTCTACATCCTCAGTCCTAGGGTCTACAGTCTCAGTCCCTACAGCCTCAGTCCTGGGTCTACAGCCTCAGTCCTGGGTCTACAGCCTCAGCTCCTGGGTCTACAGTCTCAGACCCTGGGACTACAGCCTCAGTCCTGGGTCTACAGCCTCAGTCCTGGGTCTACAGCCTCAGTCCTGGGTCTACAGCCTCAGTCCTGGGTCTACAGCCTCAGTCCTGGGTCTACAGCCTCAGTCCTGGGTCTACAGCCTCAGTCCTGGGTCTACAGCCTCAGTCCTGGGTCTACAGCCTCAGTCCTGGGTCTACAGCCTCAGTCCTGGGTCTACAGCCTCAGTCCTGGGTCTACAGCCTCAGTCCTGGGTCTACAGCCTCAGTCCTGGGTCTACAGCCTCAGTCCTGGGTCTACAGCCTCAGTCCTGGGTCTACAGCCTCAGTCCTGGGTCTACAGCCTCAGTCCTGGGTCTACAGCCTCAGTCCTGGTCTACAGCCTCAGTCCTGGGTCTACAGCTCAGTCCTGGGTCTACAGCTCAGTCCTGGGTCTACAGCCTCAGTCCTGGGTCTACAGCTCAGTCCTGGGTCTACAGCCTCAGTCCTGGGTCTACAGCCTCAGTCCTGGGTCTACAGCCTCAGTCCTGGGTCTACAGCCTCAGTCCTGGGTCTACAGCCTCAGTCCTGGGTCTACAGCCTCAGTCCTGGGTCTACAGCCTCAGTCCTGGGTCTACAGCCTCAGTCCTGGGTCTACAGCCTCAGTCCTGGTCTACAGCCTCAGTCCTGGGTCTACAGCCTCAGTCCTGGGTCTACAGCCTCAGTCCTGGGTCTACAGCCTCAGTCCTGGGTCTACAGCCTCAGTCCTGGGTCTACAGCCTCAGTCCTGGGTCTACAGCCTCAGTCCTGGGTCTACAGCCTCAGTCCTGGGTCTACAGCCTCAGTCCTGGGTCTACAGCCTCAGTCCTGGGTCTACAGCCTCAGTCCTGGGTCTACAGCCTCAGTCCTGGGTCTACAGCCTCAGTCCTGGGTCTACAGCCTCAGTCCTGGGTCTACAGCCTCAGTCCTGGGTCTACAGCCTCAGTCCTGGGTCTACAGCCTCAGTCCTGGGTCTACAGCCTCAGTCCTGGGTCTACAGCCTCAGTCCTGGGTCTACAGCCTCAGTCCTGGGTCTACAGCCTCAGTCCTGGGTCTACAGCCTCAGTCCTGGGTCTACAGCCTCAGTCCTGGGTCTACAGCCTCAGTCCTGGGTCTACAGCCTCAGTCCTGGGTCTACAGCCTCAGTCCTGGGTCTACAGCCTCAGTCCTGGGTCTACAGCCTCAGTCCTGGGTCTACAGCCTCAGTCCTGGGTCTACAGCCTCAGTCCTGGGTCTACAGCCTCAGTCCTGGTCTACAGCCTCAGTCCTGGGTCTACAGCCTCAGTCCTGGGTCTACAGCCTCAGTCCTGGGTCTACAGCCTCAGTCCTGGGTCTACAGCCTCAGTCCTGGGTCTACAGCCTCAGTCCTGGGTCTACAGCCTCAGTCCTGGGTCTACAGCCTCAGTCCTGGGTCTACAGCCTCAGTCCTGGGTCTACAGCCTCAGTCCTGGGTCTACAGCCTCAGTCCTGGGTCTACAGCCTCAGTCCTGGGTCTACAGCCTCAGTCCTGGGTCTACAGCCTCAGTCCTGGGTCTACAGCCTCAGTCCTGGGTCTACAGCCTCAGTCCTGGGTCTCACAGTCCTCAGTCCTGGGTCTACAGCCTCAGTCCTGGGTCTACAGCCTCAGTCCTGGGTCTACAGCCTCAGTCCTGGGTCTACAGCCTCAGTCCTGGGTCTACAGCCTCAGTCCTGGGTCTACAGCCTCAGTCCTGGGTCTACAGCCTCAGTCCTGGGTCTACAGCCTCAGTCCTGGGTCTACAGCCTCAGTCCTGGGTCTACAGCCTCAGTCCTGGGTCTACAGCCTCAGTCCTGGGTCTACAGCCTCAGTCCTGGGTCTACAGCCTCAGTCCTGGGTCTACAGCCTCAGTCCTGGGTCTACAGCCTCAGTCCTGGGTCTACAGCCTCAGTCCTGGGTCTACAGCCTCAGTCCTGGGTCTACAGCCTCAGTCCTGGGTCTACAGCCTCAGTCCTGGGTCTACAGCCTCAGTCCTGGGTCTACAGCCTCAGTCCTGGGTCTACAGCCTCAGTCCTGGGTCTACAGCCTCAGTCCTGGTTCTACAGCCTCAGTCCTGGGTCTACAGCCTCAGTCCTGGGTCTACAGCCTCAGTCCTGGGTCTACAGCCTCAGTCCTGGGTCTACAGCCTCAGTCCTGGGTCTACAGCCTCAGTCCTGGGTCTACAGCCTCAGTCCTGGGTCTACAGCCTCAGTCCTGGTCTACAGCCTCAGTCCTGGGTCTACAGCCTCAGTCCTGGGTCTACAGCCTCAGTCCTGGGTCTACAGCCTCAGTCCTGGGTCTACAGCCTCAGTCCTGGGTCTACAGCCTCAGTCCTGGGTCTACAGCCTCAGTCCTGGGTCTACAGCCTCAGTCCTGGGTCTACAGCCTCAGTCCTGGGTCTACAGCCTCAGTCCTGGGTCTACAGCCTCAGTCCTGGGTCTACAGCCTCAGTCCTGGGTCTACAGCCTCAGTCCTGGGTCTACAGCCTCAGTCCTGGGTCTACAGCCTCAGTCCTGGGTCTACAGCCTCAGTCCTGGGTCTACAGCTCAGTCCTGGGTCTACAGCCTCAGTCCTGGGTCTACAGCCTCAGTCCTGGGTCTACAGCCTCAGTCCTGGGTCTACAGCCTCAGTCCTGGGTCTACAGCCTCAGTCCTGGGTCTACAGCCTCAGTCCTGGGTCTACAGCCTCAGTCCTGGGTCTACAGCCTCAGTCCTGGGTCTACAGCCTCAGTCCTGGGTCTACAGCCTCAGTCCTGGGTCTACAGCCTCAGTCCTGGGTCTACAGCCTCAGTCCTGGGTCTACAGCCTCAGTCCTGGGTCTACAGCCTCAGTCCTGGGTCTACAGCCTCAGTCCTGGGTCTACAGCCTCAGTCCTGGGTCTACAGCCTCAGTCCTGGGTCTACAGCCTCAGTCCTGGGTCTACAGCCTCAGTCCTGGGTCTACAGCCTCAGTCCTGGGTCTACAGCCTCAGTCCTGGGTCTACAGCCTCAGTCCTGGGTCTACAGCCTCAGTCCTGGGTCTACAGCCTCAGTCCTGGGTCTACAGCCTCAGTCCTGGGTCTACAGCCTCAGTCCTGGGTCTACAGCCTCAGTCCTGGGTCTACAGCCTCAGTCCTGGGTCTACAGCCTCAGTCCTGGGTCTACAGCCTCAGTCCTGGGTCTACAGCCTCAGTCCTGGGTCTACAGCCTCAGTCCTGGGTCTACAGCCTCAGTCCTGGGTCTACAGCCTCAGTCCTGGGTCTACAGCCTCAGTCCTGGGTCTACAGCCTCAGTCCTGGTCTACAGCTCAGTCCTGGGTCTACAGCCTCAGTCCTGGGTCTACAGCCTCAGTCCTGGGTCTACAGCCTCAGCCTGGGTCTACAGCTCAGTCCTGGGTCTACAGCCTCAGTCCTGGGTCTACAGCCTCAGTCCTGGGTCTACAGCCTCAGTCCTGGGTCTACAGCCTCAGTCCTGGGTCTACAGCCTCAGTCCTGGGTCTACAGCCTCAGTCCTGGGTCTACAGCCTCAGTCCTGGGTCTACAGCCTCAGTCCTGGGTCTACAGCCTCAGTCCTGGGTCTACAGCCTCAGTCCTGGGTCTACAGCCTCAGTCCTGGGTCTACAGCCTCAGTCCTGGGTCTACAGCCTCAGTCCTGGGTCTACAGCCTCAGTCCTGGGTCTACAGCCTCAGTCCTGGGTCTACAGCCTCAGTCCTGGGTCTACAGCCTCAGTCCTGGGTCTACAGCCTCAGTCCTGGGTCTACAGCCTCAGTCCTGGGTCTACAGCCTCAGTCCTGGGTCTACAGCCTCAGTCCTGGGTCTACAGCCTCAGTCCTGGGTCTACAGCCTCAGTCCTGGGTCTACAGCCTCAGTCCTGGGTCTACAGCCTCAGTCCTGGGTCTACAGCCTCAGTCCTGGTCTACAGCCTCAGTCCTGGGTCTACAGCCTCAGTCCTGGGTCTACAGCCTCAGTCCTGGGTCTACAGCCTCAGTCCTGGGTCTACAGCCTCAGTCCTGGGTCTACAGCCTCAGTCTGGGTCTACAGCCTCAGTCCTGGGTCTACAGCCTCAGTCCTGGGTCTACAGCCTCAGTCCTGGGTCTACAGCCTCAGTCCTGGGTCTACAGCCTCAGTCCTGGGTCTACAGCCTCAGTCCTGGGTCTACAGCCTCAGTCCTGGGTCTACAGCCTCAGTCCTGGGTCTACAGCCTCAGTCCTGGTCTACAGCCTCAGTCCTGGGTCTACAGCCTCAGTCTAGGGTCTACAGCCTCAGTCCTGGGTCTACAGCCTCAGTCCTGGTCTACAGCCTCAGTCCTGGGTCTACAGCCTCAGTCCTGGGTCTACAGCCTCAGTCCTGGGTCTACAGCCTCAGTCCTGGGTCTACAGCCTCAGTCCTGGGTCTACAGCCTCAGTCCTGGGTCTACAGCCTCAGTCCTGGGTCTACAGCCTCAGTCCTGGGTCTACAGCCTCAGTCCTGGGTCTACAGCCTCAGTCCTGGGTCTACAGCCTCAGTCCTGGGTCTACAGCCTCAGTCCTGGGTCTACAGCCTCAGTCCTGGGTCTACAGCCTCAGTCCTGGGTCTACAGCCTCAGTCCTGGGTCTACAGCCTCAGTCCTGGGTCTACAGCCTCAGTCCTGGGTCTACAGCCTCAGTCCTGGGTCTACAGCCTCAGTCCTGGGTCTACAGCCTCAGTCCTGGGTCTACAGCCTCAGTCCTGGGTCTACAGCCTCAGTCCTGGGTCTACAGCCTCAGTCCTGGGTCTACAGCCTCAGTCCTGGGTCTACAGCCTCAGTCCTGGGTCTACAGCCTCAGTCCTGGGTCTACAGCCTCAGTCCTGGGTCTACAGCTCAGTCCTGGGTCAGCCTCAGTCCTGGGTCTACAGCCTCAGTCCTGGGTCTACAGCCTCAGTCCTGGGTCTACAGCCTCAGTCCTGGGTCTACAGCCTCAGTCCTGGGTCTACAGCCTCAGTCCTGGGTCTACAGCCTCAGTCCTGGGTCTACAGCCTCAGTCCTGGGTCTACAGCCTCAGTCCTGGGTCTACAGCCTCAGTCCTGGGTCTACAGCCTCAGTCCTGGGTCTACAGCCTCAGTCCTGGGTCTACAGCCTCAGTCCTGGGTCTACAGCCTCAGTCCTGGGTCTACAGCCTCAGTCCTGGGTCTACAGCCTCAGTCCTGGGTCTACCAGCCTCAGTCCTGGGTCTACAGCCTCAGTCCTGGGTCTACAGCCTCAGTCCTGGGTCTACAGCCTCAGTCCTGGGTCTACAGCCTCAGTCCTGGGTCTACAGCCTCAGTCCTGGGTCTACAGCCTCAGTCCTGGGTCTACAGCCTCAGTCCTGGGTCTACAGCCTCAGTCCTGGGTCTACAGCCTCAGTCCTGGGTCTACAGCCTCAGTCCTGGGTCTACAGCCTCAGTCCTGGGTCTACAGCCTCAGTCCTGGGTCTACAGCCTCAGTCCTGGGTCTACAGCCTCAGTCCTGGGTCTACAGCCTCAGTCCTGGGTCTACAGCCTCAGTCCTGGGTCTACAGCTCAGTCCTGGGTCTACAGCCTCAGTCCTGGGTCTACAGCCTCAGTCCTGGGTCTACAGCCTCAGTCCTGGGTCTACAGCCTCAGTCCTGGGTCTACAGCCTCAGTCCTGGGTCTACAGCCTCAGTCCTGGGTCTACAGCCTCAGTCCTGGGTCTACAGCCTCAGTCCTGGGTCTACAGCCTCAGTCCTGGGTCTACAGCCTCAGTCCTGGGTCTACAGCCTCAGTCCTGGGTCTACAGCCTCAGTCCTGGGTCTACAGCCTCAGTCCTGGGTCTACAGCCTCAGTCCTGGGTCTACAGCCTCAGTCCTGGGTCTACAGCCTCAGTCCTGGGTCTACAGCCTCAGTCCTGGGTCTACAGCCTCAGTCCTGGGTCTACAGCCTCAGTCCTGGGTCTACAGCCTCAGTCCTGGGTCTACAGCCTCAGTCCTGGGTCTACAGCCTCAGTCCTGGGTCTACAGCCTCAGTCCTGGGTCTACAGCCTCAGTCCTGGGTCTACAGCCTCAGTCCTGGGTCTACAGCCTCAGTCCTGGGTCTACAGCCTCAGTCCTGGGTCTACAGCCTCAGTCCTGGGTCTACAGCCTCAGTCCTGGGTCTACAGCCTCAGTCCTGGGTCTACAGCCTCAGTCCTGGGTCTACAGCCTCAGTCCTGGGTCTACAGCTCAGTCCTGGGTCTACAGCCTCAGTCCTGGGTCTACAGCCTCAGTCCTGGGTCTACAGCCTCAGTCCTGGGTCTACAGCCTCAGTCCTGGGTCTACAGCCTCAGTCCTGGGTCTACAGCCTCAGTCCTGGGTCTACAGCCTCAGTCCTGGGTCTACAGCCTCAGTCCTGGGTCTACAGCCTCAGTCCTGGGTCTACAGCCTCAGTCCTGGGTCTACAGCCTCAGTCCTGGGTCTACAGCCTCAGTCCTGGGTCTACAGCCTCAGTCCTGGGTCTACAGCCTCAGTCCTGGGTCTACAGCCTCAGTCCTGGGTCTACAGTCCTGGGTCTACAGCCTCAGTCCTGGGTCTACAGCCTCAGTCCTGGGTCTACAGCCTCAGTCCTGGGTCTACAGCCTCAGTCCTGTGTCTACAGCCTCAGTCCTGGGTCTACAGCCTCAGTCCTGGGGTCATACAGCCTCAGTCCTGGGTCTACAGCCTCAGTCCTGGGTCTACAGCCTCAGTCCTGGGTACAGCCTCAGTTCTGGGTCTAACAGCCTCAGTCCTGGGTCTACAGCCTCAGTCCCAGGGTCCTGGGTCTACAGCCTCAGTCCTGGGTCTACAGCCTCAGTCCTGGGTCCACTAGCCTCAGTCCTGGGTCTACAGCCTCAGTCCTGGGTCTACAGCATCAGTCCCGGGGTCTACAGCCTCAGTCCTGGGGTCAGTCCTGGTTCTACAGACTCAGTCCTGGGTCTACAGCCTTCAGTCTTGTCTACAGCCTCAGTCATGGGTTATACAGTCTAAAGTCCTGGGATATACAGCCTCAGTCCTGGGTCTCAGTCCTGGGTCTACAGCCTCAGTCCTGGGTCTACAGCCTCAGTCCTGGGTCTACAGCCTCAGTCCTGGGTCTACAGCCTCAGTCCTGGGTCTACAGCCTCAGTCCTGGGTCTACAGCCTCAGTCCTGGGTCTACAGCCTCAGTCCTGGGTCTACAGCCTCAGTCCTGGGTCTACAGCCTCAGTCCTGGGTCTACAGCCTCAGTCCTGGGTCTACAGCCTCAGTCCTGGGTCTACAGCCTCAGTCCTGGGTCTACAGCCTCAGTCCTGGGTCTACAGCCTCAGTCCTGGGTCTACAGCCTCAGTCCTGGGTCTACAGCCTCAGTCCTGGGTCTACAGCCTCAGTCCTGGGTCTACAGCCTCAGTCCTGGGTCTACAGCCTCAGTCCTGGGTCTACAGCCTCAGTCCTGGGTCTACAGCCTCAGTCCTGGGTCTACAGCCTCAGTCCTGGGTCTACAGCCTCAGTCCTGGGTCTACAGCCTCAGTCCTGGTCTACAGCCTCAGTCCTGGGTCTACAGCCTCAGTCCTGGGTCTACAGCCTCAGTCCTGGGTCTACAGCCTCAGTCCTGGGTCTACAGCCTCAGTCCTGGGTCTACAGCCTCAGTCCTGGGTCTACAGCCTCAGTCCTGGGTCTACAGCCTCAGTCCTGGGTCTACAGCCTCAGTCCTGGGTCTACAGCCTCAGTCCTGGGTCTACAGCCTCAGTCCTGGGTCTACCAGCCTCAGTCCTGGGTCTACAGCCTCAGTCCTGGGTCTACAGCCTCAGTCCTGGGTCTACAGCCTCAGTCCTGGGTCTACAGCCTCAGTCCTGGGTCTACAGCCTCAGTCCTGGGTCTACAGCCTCAGTCCTGGGTCTACAGCCTCAGTCCTGGGTCTACAGCCTCAGTCCTGGGTCTACAGCCTCAGTCCTGGGTCTACAGCCTCAGTCCTGGGTCTACAGCCTCAGTCCTGGGTCTACAGCCTCAGTCCTGGGTCTACAGCCTCAAGTCCTGGGTCTACAAGCCTCAGTCCTGGGTCTACCAGCCTCAGTCCTGGGTCTACAGCCTCAGTCCTGGGTCTACAGCCTCAGTCCTGGGTCTATAGCGTTCAGTCCTGGGTCTACAGCCTCAGTCCTGGGTTACAGCCTCAGTCCTGGTTCAGCTCTCAGTCCTGGGTCTACAGCCTCAGTCCTGGGTCTACAGCCTCAGTACTGGGTCTACAGCCTCAGTCCTGGGTCTACAGCCTCAGTCCTGGGTCTACAGCTCAGTCTGGGTCTACAGCCTCAGTCCTGGGTCTACAGACCTCAGTCCTGGGTCTACGGCCTCAGTCCTGGGTCTACAGCAGCCTCAGTCCTGGGTCTACGGCCTCAGTCCTGGGTCTACATCCTCAGTCCTGGTCTACGGCATAGGTCCTGGGGTCTAGCCTCAGTCCTGGGTCTACAGCCTCAGTCCTGGGTCTACAGCCTCAGTCCTGGGTCTACAGCCTCAGTCCCTGGGTCTACAGCCTCAGTCCTGGGTCTACAGCCTCAGTCCTGGGTATACAGCCTCAGTCCTGGGTCTACAGCCTCAGTCCTGGGTCTACGTCTAGCCTCAGTCCTGGGTCTACAGCCACAGTCCTGGGTCTACAGCCTCAGTCCTGGGTCTACAGCCTCAGTCCTGGGTCTACAGCCCTCAGGTCCTGGGTCTACAGCCTGAGACCTGGTCTACAGCCTACAGTCCTGGGTCTAACAGCCTCAGTCCTGGGTCTACAGCCTCAGTCCTGGGGTCTACAGCCCAGTCCAGGGTCTACAGCCAGTCCTGGGTCTACAGGCCTGAGTCCTGGTCTACAGCCTCAGTACTGGGTCTACAGCCTCCTGGGTCTACAGCCTCAGTCCAGGGTCTACAGCCTCAGTCCTGGGTGTCTACAGCCTCAGTCCTGGGTCTACATCCTCAGTCCTGGGTCTATAGCCTCAGTCCTGGGTCTACAGCCTCAGTCCTGGGTCTACAGCCTCAGTCCTGGGTCTACAGCCTCAGTCCTGGTGTCTACAGCCTCAGTCCTGGTCTACAGCCTCAGTCCTGGGTCTACAGCCTCAGTCCTGGGTCTACAGCCTACAGCCTCAGTCCTAGGGCCTCAGTCTCTACAGCCTCAGTCCTGGGTCTACAGCCTCAGTCCTGGGTTACAGCCTCAGTCCTGGGTCTACAGCCTCAGTCCTGGGTACGCCTCAGTCCTGGGTCTACAGCCTCAGTCCTGGGTCTACAGCCTCAGTCCTGTCTACAGCCTCAGTCTCTACAGCCTCAGTCCTGGGTCTAGAGCCTCAGTCCTGGGTCTACAGCCTCAGTCCTTGGTCTAGCCTCAGTCCCTTAGTCCTGGGTCTACAGCCTCAGTCCTGGGTCTACAGCCTCAGTCCTGGGTCTACAGCCTCAGTCCTGGGTCTATAGCCTCAGTCCTGGGTCTACAGCCTCAGTCCTGGGTCTACAGCCTCAGTACCTGGGTCTACAGCCTCAGTCCTGGGTCTACAGCCTCAGTCCTGGGTCTAACAGCCTCAGTCCTGGGTCTACAGCCTCAGTCCTGGGTCTACAGCCTCAGTCCGTGGGTCTACAAGCCTCAGTCCTGGGTCTACAGCCTCAGTCCTGGGTCTACAGCCTCAGTCCTGGGTCTACAGCCTCAGTCCTGGGTCTACGAAGCCTCAGTCCCTGGGGTCTACAGCCTCAGTCCTGGGTCCTTACAGCCTCAGTCCTGGGTCTACAGCCTCAGTCCTGGGTCCTACAAGCCTCAGTCCTGGGTCAACCAGCCTCAGTCCTGGGTCTACAGCCTCAGTCCTGGGTAACAGCCTCAGTCCTGGGTCTAACAGCCTCAGTCCTGGGTCTACAGCCTCAGTCCTGGTCTACAGCCTCAGTCCTGGGTCTATAGCCTCAGTCCTGGGTCTACAGCCTCAGTCCTGGGTCTACAGCCTCAGTCCTGGGTCTACAGCCTCAGTCCTGGGTCTACAGCCTCAGTCCTGGGTCTACAGCCTCAGTCCTGGGTCTACAGCCCTCAGTCCTGGGTCTACAGCCTCAGTCCTGGGTCTATAGCCTCAGTCCTGGGTCTACAGCCTCAGTCCTGGGTCTACAGCTCAGTCCTGGGTCTACAGCCTCAGTCCTGGGTCTAGAGCCTCAGTCCTGGGTCTACAGCCTCAGTCCTGGGTCTACAGCCTCAGTCCTGGGTCTACAGCCTCAGTCCTGGGTCTACAGCCTCAGTCCTGGGTCTACAGCCTCAGTCCTGGGTCTACAGCCTCAGTCCTGGGTCTAGAGCCTCAGTCCTGGGTCTACAACCTCAGTCCTGGGTCTACAGCGCTCAGTTCCTGGGTCTACAGCCTCAGTCCTGGGTCTTCAGCCTCAGTCCTGGGTCTACAGCCTCAGTCCTGGGTCTACAGCCTCAGTCCTGGGTCTACAGCCTCAGTCCTGGGTCTACAGCCTCAGTCCCTGGTCTGACAACCCTTCAGCCTGGTCTACAGCCTCAGTCCTGGGTCTACAGCCTCAGTCCTGGGTCAGCCTCAGTCCTGGGTCTACTGGGCTCAGTCCTCAGTCCTGGGTCTACAGCCTCAGTCCTGGGTCTACAGCTCAGTCCTGGGATACAGCCTCAGTCCTGGGTCTACAGCCTCAGTCCTGGGTCTACAGCCTCAGTCCTGGGTCTACAGCCTCAGTCCTGGGTCTACAGCCTCAGTCCTGGGTCTACAGCCTCAGTCCTGGGTCTACAGCCTCAGTCCTGGGTCAGCCTCAGTCCTGGGTCTACAGCCTCAGTCCTGGGTACAGCCTCAGTCCTGGGTCTACAGCCTCTCCTGGGTCTAGAGCCTCAGTCCTGGGTCTACAGCCTCAGTCCTGGGTCTCAGTCCTGGGTCTAACAGCCTCAGTCCTGGGTCTACAGCCTCAGTCC
The DNA here is from genome assembly GCA_964034765.1 of Knipowitschia caucasica. Classification (NCBI taxonomy): domain Eukaryota; kingdom Metazoa; phylum Chordata; class Actinopteri; order Gobiiformes; family Gobiidae; genus Knipowitschia; species Knipowitschia caucasica. Next base: position 977,434 of record OZ035845.1, read on the forward strand.
TGGGTCTACAGCCTCAGTCCTGGGTCTACAGCCTCAGTCCTGGGTCTACAGCCTCAGTCCTGGGTCTACAGCCTCAGTCCTGGGTCTACAGCCTCAGTCCTGGGTCTACAGCCTCAGTCCTGGGTCTACAGCCTCAGTCCTGGGTCTACAGCCTCAGTCCTGGGTCTACAGCCTCAGTCCTGGGTCTACAGCCTCAGTCCTGGGTCTACAGCCTCAGTCCTGGGTCTACAGCCTCAGTCCTGGGTCTACAGCCTCAGTCCTGGGTCTACAGCCTCAGTCCTGGGTCTACAGCCTCAGTCCTGGGTCTACAGCCTCAGTCCTGGGTCTACAGCCTCAGTCCTGGGTCTACAGCCTCAGTCCTGGGTCTACAGCCTCAGTCCTGGGTCTACAGCCTCAGTCCTGGGTCTACAGCCTCAGTCCTGGGTCTACAGCCTCAGTCCTGGGTCTACAGCCTCAGTCCTGGGTCTACAGCCTCAGTCCTGGGTCTACAGCCTCAGTCCTGGGTCTACAGCCTCAGTCCTGGGTCTACAGCCTCAGTCCTGGGTCTACAGCCTCAGTCCTGGGTCTACAGCCTCAGTCCTGGGTCTACAGCCTCAGTCCTGGGTCTACAGCCTCAGTCCTGGGTCTACAGCCTCAGTCCTGGGTCTACAGCCTCAGTCCTGGGTCTACAGCCTCAGTCCTGGGTCTACAGCCTCAGTCCTGGGTCTACAGCCTCAGTCCTGGGTCTAAGCCTCAGTCCTGGGGGTCTACAGTCCCTCAGCCTCAGTCTGGGTCTACAGCCTCAGTCCTGGGTCTACAGCCTCAGTCCTGGGTCTACAGCCTCAGTCCTGGGTCTACAGCCTCAGTCCTGGGTCTACAGCCTCAGTCCTGGGTCTACAGCCTCAGTCCTGGGTCTACAGCCTCAGTCCTGGGTCTACAGCCTCAGTCCTGGGTCTACAGCCTCAGTCCTGGGTCTACAGCCTCAGTCCTGGGTCTACAGCCTCAGTCCTGGGTCTACAGCCTCAGTCGGGTCTACAGCCTCAGTCCTGGGTCTACAGCCTCAGTCCTGGGTCTACAGCCTCAGTCCTGGGTCTACAGCCTCAGTCCTGGGTCTACAGCCTCAGTCCTGGGTCTACAGCCTCAGTCCTGGGTCTACAGCCTCAGTCCTGGGTCTACAGCCTCAGTCCTGGGTCTACAGCCTCAGTCCTGGGTCTACAGCCTCAGTCCTGGGTCTACAGCCTCAGTCCTGGGTCTACAGCCTCAGTCCTGGGTCTACAGCCTCAGTCCTGGGTCTACAGCCTCAGTCCTGGGTCTACAGCCTCAGTCCTGGGTCTACAGCCTCAGTCCTGGGTCTACAGCCTCAGTCCTGGGTCTACAGCCTCAGTCCTGGGTCTACAGCCTCAGTCCTGGGTCTACAGCCTCAGTCCTGGGTCTACAGCCTCAGTCCTGGGTCTACAGCCTCAGTCCTGGGTCTACAGCCTCAGTCCTGGGTCTACAGCCTCAGTCCTGGGTCTACAGCCTCAGTCCTGGGTCTACAGCCTCAGTCCTGGGTCTACAGCCTCAGTCCTGGGTCTACAGCCTCAGTCCTGGGTCTACAGCCTCAGTCCTGGGTCTACAGCCTCAGTCCTGGGTCTACAGCCTCAGTCCTGGGTCTACAGCCTCAGTCCTGGGTCTACAGCCTCAGTCCTGGGTCTACAGCCTCAGTCCTGGGTCTACAGCCTCAGTCCTGGGTCTACAGCCTCAGTCCTGGGTCTACAGCCTCAGTCCTGGGTCTACAGCCTCAGTCCTGGGTCTACAGCCTCAGTCCTGGGTCTACAGCCTCAGTCCTGGGTCTACAGCCTCAGTCCTGGGTCTACAGCCTCAGTCCTGGGTCTACAGCCTCAGTCCTGGGTCTACAGCCTCAGTCCTGGGTCTACAGCCTCAGTCCTGGGTCTACAGCCTCAGTCCTGGGTCTACAGCCTCAGTCCTGGGTCTACAGCTCAGTCCTGGGTCTACAGCCTCAGTCCTGGGTCTACAGCCTCAGTCCTGGGTCTACAGCCTCAGTCCTGGGTCTACAGCCTCAGTCCTGGGTCTACAGCCTCAGTCCTGGGTCTACAGCCTCAGTCCTGGGTCTACAGCCTCAGTCCTGGGTCTACAGCCTCAGTCCTGGGTCTACAGCCTCAGTCCTGGGTCTACAGCCTCAGTCCTGGGTCTACAGCCTCAGTCCTGGGTCTACAGCCTCAGTCCTGGGTCTACAGCCTCAGTCCTGGGTCTACAGCCTCAGTCCTGGGTCTACAGCCTCAGTCCTGGGTCTACAGCCTCAGTCCTGGGTCTACAGCCTCAGTCCTGGGTCTACAGCCTCAGTCCTGGGTCTACAGCCTCAGTCCTGGGTCTACAGCCTCAGTCCTGGGTCTACAGCCTCAGTCCTGGGTCTACAGCCTCAGTCCTGGGTCTACAGCCTCAGTCCTGGGTCTACAGCTCAGTCCTGGGTCACTCAGTCCTGGGTCTAAGCCTCAGTCCTGGGTCTACAGCCTCAGTCCTGGGTCTACAGCCTCAGTCCTGGGTCTACAGCCTCAGTCCTGGGTCTACAGCCTCAGTCCTGGGTCTACAGCCTCAGTCCTGGGACTACAGCCTCAGTCCTGGGTCTACAGCCTCAGTCCTGGGTCTACAGCCTCAGTCCTGGGTCTACAGCCTCAGTCCTGGGTCTACAGCCTCAGTCCTGGGTCTACAGCCTCAGTCCTGGGTCTACAGCCTCAGTCCTGGGTCTACAGCCTCAGTCCTGGGTCTACAGCCTCAGTCCTGGGTCTACAGCCTCAGTCCTGGGTCTACAGCCTCAGTCCTGGGTCTACAGCCTCAGTCCTGGGTCTACAGCCTCAGTCCTGGGTCTACAGCCTCAGTCCTGGGTCTACAGCCTCAGTCCTGGGTCTACAGCCTCAGTCCTGTCCTGGGTCTACAGCCTCAGTCCTGGGTCTACAGCCTCAGTCCTGGGTCTACAGCCTCAGTCCTGGGTCTACAGCCTCAGTCCTGGGTCTACAGCCTCAGTCCTGGGTCTACAGCCTCAGTCCTGGGTCTACAGCCTCAGTCCTGGGTCTACAGCCTCAGCCCTGGGTCTACAGCCTCAGTCCTGGGTCTACAGCCTCAGTCCTGGGTCTAGAGCCTCAGTCCTGGGTCTACAGCCTCAGTCCTGGGTCTACAGCCTCAGTCCTGGGTCTACAGCCTCAGTCCTGGGTCTACAGCCTCAGTCCTGGGTCTACAGCCTCAGTCCTGGGTCTACAGCCTCAGTCCTGGGTCTACAGCCTCAGTCCTGGGTCTACAGCCTCAGTCCTGGGTCTACAGCCTCAGTCCTGGGTCTACAGCCTCAGTCCTGGGTCTACAGCCTCAGTCCTGGGTCTACAGCCTCAGTCCTGGGTCTACAGCCTCAGTCCTGGGTCTACAGCCTCAGTCCTGGGTCTACAGCCTCAGTCCTGGGTCTACAGCCTCAGTCCTGGGTCTACAGCCTCAGTCCTGGGTCTACAGCCTCAGTCCTGGGTCTACAGCCTCAGTCCTGGGTCTACAGCCTCAGTCCTGGGTCTACAGCCTCAGTCCTGGGTCTACAGCCTCAGTCCTGGGTCTACAGCCTCAGTCCTGGGTCTACAGCCTCAGTCCTGGGTCTACAGCCTCGTCCTGGGTCTACAGCCTCAGTCCTGGGTCTACAGCCTCAGTCCTGGGTCTACAGCCTCAGTCCTGGGTCTACAGCCTCAGTCCTGGGTCTAAGCCTCAGTCCTGGGTCTACAGCCTCAGTCCTGGGTCTACAGCCTCAGTCCTGGGTCTACAGCCTCAGTCCTGGGTCTACAGCCTCAGTCCTGGGTCTACAGCCTCAGTCCTGGGTCTACAGCCTCAGTCCTGGGTCTACAGCCTCAGTCCTGGGTCTACAGCCTCAGTCCTGGGTCTACAGCCTCAGTCCTGGGTCTACAGCCTCAGTCCTGGGTCTACAGCCTCAGTCCTGGGTCTACAGCCTCAGTCCTGGGTCTACAGCCTCAGTCCTGGGTCTACAGCCTCAGTCCTGGGTCACAGCCTCAGTCCTGGGTCTACAGCCTCAGTCCTGGGTCTACAGCCTCAGTCCTGGGTCTACAGCCTCAGTCCTGGGTCTACAGCCTCAGTCCTGGGTCTACAGCCTCAGTCCTGGGTCTACAGCCTCAGTCCTGGGTCTACAGCCTCAGTCCTGGGTCTACAGCCTCAGTCCTGGGTCTACAGCCTCAGTCCTGGGTCTACAGCCTCAGTCCTGGGTCTACAGCCTCAGTCCTGGGTCTACAGCCTCAGTCCTGGGTCTACAGCCTCAGTCCTGGGTCTACAGCCTCAGTCCTGGGTCTACAGCCTCAGTCCTGGGTCTACAGCCTCAGTCCTGGGTCTACAGCCTCAGTCCTGGGTCTACAGCCTCAGTCCTGGGTCTACAGCCTTAGTCCTGGGTCTACAGCCTCAGTCCTGGGTCTACAGCCTCAGTCCTGGGTCTACAGCCTCAGTCCTGGGTCTACAGCCTCAGCCCTGGGTCTATAGCCTCAGTCCTGGGTCTATAGCCTCAGTCCTGGGTCTACAGCCTCAGTCCTGGGTCTACAGCCTCAGTCCTGGGTCTACAGCCTCAGTCCTGGGTCTACAGCCTCAGTCCTGGGTCTAGAGCCTCAGTCCTGGGTCTACAGGCTCAGTCCTGGGATACAGCCTCAGTCCTGGGTCAACAGCCTCAATCCTGGGTCTAAAGCCTCAGTCCTGGGTCTACAGCCTCAGCCCTGGGTCTACAGCCTCAGTGCTGGGTCTACAGCCTTAGTCCTGGGTCTACAGCCTCAGTCCTGGGTCTACAGCCTCAGTCCTGGGTCTAGAGCCTCAGTCCTGGGTCTACAGCCTCAGCCCTGGGTCTATAGCCTCAGCCCTGGGTCTATAGCCTCAGTCCTGGGTCTAGAGCATCAGTCCTGGGTCTACAGGCTCAGTCCTGGGTCTACAGCCTCAGTCCTGGGTCTACAGCCTCAGTCCTGGGTCTACAGCCTCAGTCCTGGGTCTACAGCCTCAGTCCTGGGTCTACAGCCTCAGTCCTGGGTCTAGAGCATCAGTCCTGGGTCTACAGGCTCAGTCCTGGGTCTACAGCCTCAGTCCTGGGTCTACAGCCTCAGTCCTGGGTCCAGAGCTTCAGTCCTGGGTCCACAGCCTCAATCCTGGGTCTAAAGCCTCAGTCCTGTGTCTACAGGCTCAGTCCTGGGTCTACAGCCTCAGTCCTGTGTCTACAGGCTCAGTCCTGGGTCTACAGCCTCAGTCCTGGGTCTACAGCCTCAGTCCTGGGTCTACAGCCTCAGTCCTGGGTCTACAGCCTCAGTCCTGGGTCTAGAGCATCAGTCCTGGGTCTACAGGCTCAGTCCTGGGTCTACAGCCTCAGTCCTGGGTCTACAGCCTCTCCCTGGGTCCAGAGCTTCAGTCCTGGGTCCACAGCCTCAATCCTGGGTCTAAAGCCTCAGTCCTGTGTCTACAGCCTCAGTCCTGGGTCTACAGCCTCAGTTCTGGGTCTACAGCCTCAGTCCTGGGTCCAGAGCTTCAGTCCTGGGTCCACAGCCTCAGTCCTGGGTCTAGAGCTTCAGTCCTGGGTCTACAGCCTCAGTCCTGGGTCCAGAGCTTCAGTCCTGGGTCTACAGCCTCAGTCCTGGGTCTACAGCCTCAGTCCTGGGTCTAGAGCCTCAGTCCTGGGTCTACAGGCTCAGTCCTGGGTCCACAGCCTCAGTCCTGGGTCTAGAGCCTCAGTCCTGGGTCTACTGTACAGCCTCAGTCCTGGGTCCAGAGCTTTAGTCCTGGGTCTATAGCCTCAGTCCTGGGTCTACAGCCTCAGTCCTGGGTCTAGAGCCTGAGTCCTGGGTCTAAAACCTCAGTCCTGGGTCTACAACCTCAGTCCTGGGTCCAGAGCTTTAGTCCTGGGTCTATAGCCTCAGTCCTGGGTCTAGAGCCTCAGTCCTGGGTCTAGAGCCTCAGTCCTGGGTCTAGAGCCTCAGTCCTGGGTCTACAGGCTCAGTCCTGGGATACAGCCTCAGTCCTGGGTCCAGAGCTTCAGTCCTGGGTCCACAGCCTCAATCCTGGGTCTAGAGCCTCAGTCCTGGGTCTAGAGCCTCAGTCCTGGGTCTACAGCCTCAGTCCTGGGTCTACAGCCTCCGTCCTGGGTCTACAGCCTCAGTGCTGGGTCTAAAACCTCAGTCCTGGGTCTACAACCTCAGTCCTGGGTCCAGAGCTTTAGTCCTGGGTCTATAGCCTCAGTCCTGGGTCTACAGCCTCAGTCCTGGGTCTAGAGCCTCAGTCCTGGGTCTAGAGCCTCAGTCCTGGGTCTACAGGCTCAGTCCTGGGATACAGCCTCAGTCCTGGGTCTACAGCCTCAGCCCTGGGTCTACAGCCTCAGTCCTGGGTCTACAGCCTTAGTCCTGGGTCTACAGCCTCAGTCCTGGGTCTACAGCCTCAGTCCTGGGTCTAGAGCCTCAGTCCTGGGTCTACAGCCTCAGCCCTGGGTCTATAGCCTCAGCCCTGGGTCTATAGCCTCAGTCCTGGGTCTACAGCCTCAGTCCTGGGTCTACAGCCATAGTCCGGGGTCTACAGCCTCAGTCCTGGGTCTACAGCCTCAGTCCTGGGTCTACAGCCTCAGTCCTGGGTCTAGAGCATCAGTCCTGGGTCTACAGGCTCAGTCCTGGGTCTACAGCCTCAGTCCTGGGTCTACAGCCTCAGTCCTGGGTCCAGAGCTTCAGTCCTGGGTCCACAGCCTCAATCCTGGGTCTAAAGCCTCAGTCCTGGGTCTACAGGCTCAGTCCTGGGTCTACAGCCTCAGTCCTGGGTCTAGAGCCTCAGTCCTGGGTCTACAGCCTCAGTCCTGGGTCTAGAGCATCAGTCCTGGGTCTACAGGCTCAGTCCTGGGTCTACAGCCTCAGTCCTGGGTCTACAGCCTCAATCCTGGGTCTAAAGCCTCAGTCCTGGGTCTACAGCCTCAGTCCTGGGTCTACAGCCTCAGTCCTGGGTCTACAGCCTCAGCCATGGGTCTAAAACCTCAGTCCTGGGTCTACAACCTCAGCCCTGGGTCTATAGCCTCAGTCCTGGGTCTACAGCCTCAGTCCTGGGTCTAGAGCCTCAGTCCTGGGTCTACAGCCTCAGTCCTGGGTGTAGAGGCTCAGTCCTGGGTCCAGAGCTTCAGTCCTGGGTCCACAGCCTAAATCCTGGGTCTAAAGCCTCAGTCCTGGGTCTAGAGCCTCAGTCCTGGGTCTACAGCCTCAGTCCTGGGTCTACAGGCTCAGTCCTGGAATACAGCCTCAGTCCTGGGTCTACAGCCTCAGTCCTGGGTCCAGAGCTTCAGTCCTGGGTCCACAGCCTCAATCCTGGGTCTAAAGCCTCACTCCTGGGTCTAAAGCCTCAGTCCTGGGTCTACAGCCTCAGTCCTGGGTCTAGAGCCTCAGTCCTGGGTCTAGAGCCTCAGTCCTGGGTCTACAGCCTCAGTCCTGGGTCTACAGCCTCAGTCCTGGGTCTACAGCCTCAGTCCTGGGTCCAGAGCATCAGTCCTGGGTCCACAAACACAATCCTGGGTCTAAAGCCTCAGTCCTGGGTCTAGAGCCTCAGTCCTGGGTCTACAGCCTCAGTCCTGGGTCTACAGCCTCAGTCCTGGGTCTAGAGCCTCAGTCCTGGGTCTACAGGCTCAGTCCTGGGATACAGCCTCAGTCCTGGATCTACAGCCTCAGTCCTGGGTCTACAGCCTCAGTCCTGGGTCTATAGCCTCAGTCCTGGGTTTACAGCCTCAGCCCTGGGTCTAAAACCTCAGTCCTGGGTCCAGAGCTTTAGTCCTGGGTCTATAGCCTCAGTCCTGGGTCTACAGCCTCAGCCCTGGGTCTAGAGCCTCAGTCCTGGGTCTACAGCCTCAGTCCTGGGTCCAGAGCTTCAGTCCTGGGTCTAAAGCCTCAGTCCTGGGTCTACAGGCTCAGTCCTGGGATACAGCCTCAGTCCTGGGTCTACAGCCTCAGTCCTGGGTCTAGAGCCTCAGTCCTGGGTCTACAGGCTCAGTCCTGGGATACAGCCTCAGTCCTGGATCTACAGCCTCAGTCCTGGGTCTACAGCCTCAGCCCTGGGTCTAAAACCTCAGTCCTGGGTCTACAACCTCAGCCCTGGGTCTATAGCCTCAGTCCTGGGTCCAGAGCTTCAGTCCTGGGTCCACAGCCTCAATCCTGGGTCTAAAGCCTCAGTCCTGGGTCTACAACCTCAGCCCTGGGTCTATAGCCTCAGTCCTGTGTCTACAGCCTCAGTCCTGGGTCTACAGCCTCAGTCCTGGGTCTACAGCCTCAGCCCTGGGTCTAAAACCTCAGTCCTGGGTCTACAGCCTCAGTCCTGGGTCTACAGCCTCAGCCATGGGTCTAAAACCTCAGTCCTGGGTCTACAACCTCAGCCCTGGGTCTATAGCCTCAGTCCTGGGTTTACAGCCTCAGTCCTGGGTCTACAGCCTCAGTCCTGGGTCTACAGCCTCAGTCCTGGGTCCAGAGCATCAGTCCTGGGTCCACAAACACAATCCTGGGTCTAAAGCCTCAGTCCTGGGTCTAGAGCCTCAGTCCTGGGTCTACAGCCTCAGTCCTGGGTCTACAGCCTCAGTCCTGGGTCTAGAGCCTCAGTCCTGGGTCTACAGGCTCAGTCCTGGGATACAGCCTCAGTCCTGGATCTACAGCCTCAGTCCTGGGTCTACAGCCTCAGTCCTGGGTCTATAGCCTCAGTCCTGGGTTTACAGCCTCAGCCCTGGGTCTAAAACCTCAGTCCTGGGTCCAGAGCTTTAGTCCTGGGTCTATAGCCTCAGTCCTGGGTCTACAGCCTCAGCCCTGGGTCTAGAGCCTCAGTCCTGGGTCTACAGCCTCAGTCCTGGGTCCAGAGCTTCAGTCCTGGGTCTAAAGCCTCAGTCCTGGGTCTACAGGCTCAGTCTTGGGATACAGCCTCAGTCCTGGGTCTACAGCCTCAGTCCTGGGTCTAGAGCCTCAGTCCTGGGTCTACAGGCTCAGTCCTGGGATACAGCCTCAGTCCTGGATCTACAGCCTCAGTCCTGGGTCTACAGCCTCAGCCCTGGGTCTAAAACCTCAGTCCTGGGTCTACAACCTCAGCCCTGGGTCTATAGCCTCAGTCCTGGGTCCAGAGCTTCAGTCCTGGGTCCACAGCCTCAATCCTGGGTCTAAAGCCTCAGTCCTGGGTCTACAACCTCAGCCCTGGGTCTATAGCCTCAGTCCTGTGTCTACAGCCTCAGTCCTGGGTCTACAGCCTCAGTCCTGGGTCTACAGCCTCAGCCCTGGGTCTAAAACCTCAGTCCTGGGTCTACAGCCTCAGTCCTGGGTCTACAGCCTCAGCCATGGGTCTAAAACCTCAGTCCTTGGTCTACAACCTCAGCCCTGGGTCTATAGCCTCAGTCCTGGGTTTACAGCCTCAGTCCTGGGTCTACAGCCTCAGCCCTGGGTCTCGAGCCTCAGTCCTGGGTCTACAGCCTCAGTCCTGGGTCCAGAGCTTCAGTCCTGGGTCTATAGCCTCAGTCCTGGGTCTACAGCCTCAGTCCTGGGTCTACAGCCTCAGTCCTGGGTCTACAGCCTCAGTCCTGGGTCTAGAGCCTCAGTCCTGGGTCTACAGCCTCAGTCCTGGGTCTACAGGCTCAGTCCTGGGATACAGCCTCAGTCCTGGGTCTACAGCCTCAGTCCTGGGTCTAGAGCCTCAGTCCTGGGTCTACAGGCTCAGTCCTGGGTCTACAGCCTCAGTCCTGGGTCTACAGCCTCAGTCCTGGGTCTACAGCCTCAGTCCTGGGTCTACAGCCTCAGTCCTGGGTCTACAGCCTCAGTCCTGGGTCTAGAGCCTCAGTCCTGGGTCTACAGCCTCAGTCCTGGGTCTACAGCCTCAGTCCTGGGTCTACAGCCTCAGTCCTGGGTCTACAGCCTCAGCCCTGGGTCTAAAACCTCAGTCCTGGGTCTACAACCTCAGTCCTGGGTCTAGAGCCTCAGTCCTGGGTCTATAGCCTCAGTCCTGGGTCTACAGCCTCAGTCCTGGGTCTACAGCCTCAGTCCTGGGTCTACAGCCTCAGTCCTGGGTCTACAGCCTCAGTCCTGGGTCTACAGCCTCAGTCCTGGGTCTACAGCCTCAGTCCTGGGTCTACAGCCTCAGTCCTGGGTCTACAGCCTCAGTCCTGGGTCTACAGCCTCAGTCCTGGGTCTACAGCCTCAGTCCTGGGTCTACAGCCTCAGTCCTGGGTCTACAGCCTCAGTCCTGGGTCTACAGCCTCAGTCCTGGGTCTACAGCCTCAGTCCTGGGTCTACAGCCTCAGCCCTGGGTCTAAAGCCTCAGTCCTGGGTCTACAACCTCAGTCCTGGGTCCAGAGCTTTAGTCCTGGGTCTATAGCCTCAGTCCTGGGTCTACAGCCTCAGCCCTGGGTCTATAGCCTCAGTCCTGGGTCTACAGCCTCAGTCCTGGGTCTAGAGCCTCAGTCCTGGGTCTACAGCCTCAGTCCTGGGTCTACAGCCTCAGTCCTGGGTCTACAGCCTCAGTCCTGGGTCTACAGCCTCAGTCCTGGGTCTAGAGCCTCAGTCCTGGGTCTACAGCCTCAGTCCTGGGTCTACAGCCTCAGTCCTGGGTCTACAGCCTCAGTCCTGGGTCTACAGCTCAGTCCTGGGTCTACAGCCTCAGTCCTGGGTCTACAGCCTCAGTCCTGGGTCTACAGCCTCAGTCCTGGGTCTAAGCTCAGTCCTGGGTCTACAGCCTCAGTCCTGGGTCTACAGCCTCAGTCCTGGGTCTAAGCCTCAGTCCTGGGTCTACAGCCTCAGTCCTGGGTCTAAGCCTCAGTCCTGGGTCTACAGCCTCAGTCCTGGGTCTACAGCCTCAGTCCTGGGTCTACAGCCTCAGTCCTGGGTCTACAGCCTCAGTCCTGGGTCTACAGCCTCAGTCCTGGGTCTACAGCCTCAGTCCTGGGTCTACAGCCTCAGTCCTGGGTCTACAGCCTCAGTCCTGGGTCTACAGCCTCAGTCCTGGGTCTACAGCCTCAGCCTGGTCATCCTGGTCACAGCTCAGCGGTTACAGCTCAGTCCTGGGTCTAAGCCTCAGTCCTGGGTCTACAGCCTCAGTCCTGGGTCTACAGCCTCAGTCCTGGGTCTAAGCCTCAGTCCTGGGTCTAAGCCTCAGTCCTGGGTCTAAGCCTCAGTCCTGGGTCTACAGCCTCAGTCCTGGGTCTACAGCCTCAGTCCTGGGTCTACAGCCTCAGTCCTGGGTCTAAGCCTCAGTCCTGGGTCTACAGCCTCAGTCCTGGGTCTACAGCCTCAGTCCTGGGTCTACAGCCTCAGTCCTGGGTCTACAGCCTCAGTCCTGGGTCTACAGCCTCAGTCCTGGGTCTACAGCCTCAGTCCTGGGTCTACAGCCTCAGTCCTGGGTCTACAGCCTCAGTCCTGGGTCTACAGCCTCAGTCCTGGGTCTACAGCCTCAGTCCTGGGTCTACAGCCTCAGTCCTGGGCTCAGCCTCAGTCCTGGGTCTACAGCCTCAGTCCTGGGTCTACAGCCTCAGTCCTGGGTCAGCCTCAGTCCTGGGTCTACAGCCTCAGTCCTGGGTCTACAGCCTCAGTCCTGGGTCTACAGCCTCAGTCCTGGGTCTACAGCCTCAGTCCTGGGTCTACAGCCTCAGTCTGGGTCTAGAGCCTCAGTCCTGGGTCTACAGCTCATCCTGGCTAGCTCAGTCCTGGGTCTACAGCCTCAGTCCTGGGTCTACAGCCTCAGTCCTGGGTCTACAGCCTCAGTCTGGGTCTAAGCCTCAGTCCTGGGTCTACAGCCTCAGTCCTGGGTCTACAGCCTCAGTCCTGGGTCTACAGCCTCAGTCCTGGGTCTACAGCCTCAGTCCTGGGTCTACAGCCTCAGTCCTGGGTCTACAGCCTCAGTCCTGGGTCTACAGCCTCAGTCCTGGGTCTACAGCCTCAGTCCTGGTAAGCCTCAGTCCTGGGTCTACAGCCTCAGTCCTGGGTCTACAGCCTCAGTCCTGGGTCTACAGCCTCAGTCCTGGGTCTACAGCCTCAGTCCTGGGTCCAGAGCATCAGTCCTGGGTCCACAAACTCAATCCTGGGTCTAAAGCCTCAGTCCTGGGTCTAGAGCCTCAGTCCTGGGTCTACAGCCTCAGTCCTGGGTCTACAGCCTCAGTCCTGGGTCTACAAGCCTCAGTCCTGGGTCTACAGCCTCAGTCCTGGGTCTACAGCCTCAGTCCTGGGTCCAGAGCCTCAGTCCTGGGTCTAAGCCTCAGTCCTGGGTCTACAGCCTCAGTCCTGGGTCTAGAGCCTCAGTCCTGGGTCTACAGCCTCAGTCCTGGGTCTACAGCCTCAGTCCTGGGTCTACAGCCTCAGTCCTGGGTCTACAGCCTCAGTCCTGGGTCTACAGCCTCAGTCCTGGGTCTACAGGCTCAGTCCTGGGTCTACAGCCTCAGTCCTGGGTCTACAGCCTCAGTCCTGGGTCTAAGCCTCAGTCCTGGGTCTACAGCCTCAGTCCTGGGTCTACAGCCTCAGTCCTGGGTCTACAGCCTCAGTCCTGGGTCTACAGCCTCAGTCCTGGGTCTACAGCCTCAGTCCTGGGTCTACAGCCTCAGTCCTGGGTCTACAGCCTCAGTCCTGGGTCTACAGCCTCAGTCCTGGGTCTACAGCCTCAGTCCTGGGTCTACAGCTCAGTCCTGGGTCTCAGCCTCCTGGGTCTACAGCCTCAGTCCTGGGTCTACAGCCTCAGTCCTGGGTCTACAGCCTCAGTCCTGGGTCTACAGCCTCAGTCCTGGGTCTACAGCCTCAGTCCTGGGTCTACAGCCTCAGTCCTGGGTCTACAGCCTCAGTCCTGGGTCTACAGCCTCAGTCCTGGGTCTACAGCCTCAGTCCTGGGTCTACAGCCTCAGTCCTGGGTCTACAGCCTCAGTCCTGGGTCTACAGCCTCAGTCCTGGGTCTACAGCCTCAGTCCTGGGTCTACAGCCTCAGTCCTGGGTCTACAGCCTCAGTCCTGGGTCTACAGCCTCAGTCCTGGGTCTACAGCCTCAGTCCTGGGTCTACAGCCTCAGTCCTGGGTCTCAGTCCTGGGTCTACCCCTCGCCCTCCAGGAGTCCAGTGGGGACGATGACATCATCGACCCAGATGTCGTCCCCAGTGAGCCAGCAGTCAGCCCAGACCCAGAGGAGCCAGCGGTCGTCCTCGACCCAGAGGAGCCAGCGGTCGTCCTCGACCCAGAGGAGCCAGCGGTCGCCCAGGACGATGTCCAAGAGTCAGAGGAGTCTGGGGTCTCTGAGCGTAGCCTCCAGGAGTCCAGTGGGGACGATGACATCATCAACCCAGATTTCGTCCCCAGTGAGCCAGCGGTCACCCTCGACCCAGAGGAGCCCAGGACGAAGAGTCAGAGGAGTCTGGGGTCTCTGACTTCCGCCGTAAGCTCATGCACAATCACGTGACTGGATGACGTCGATGCATCTGGTCAATACCTCACTGGTCTTGTTTTTTTTTCTGTTTTTTTTGTTTAATTTGTATTGTAATATGTTCATAAAACAAAATAAAAACTTGCAGCAGCTCGAGTCCTGACTAGAACCAGGAAGTATGACCACATTAGTCCAGTTCTCAGGTCTCTGCACTGGCTTCCTGTGGCTCAGAGAATAGACTTTAAAACAGCTCTGATTGTGTACACGTCTCTCCATGGCCTCGCACCAAAATATATTAGTATTGACAGTTCCTATTAAAGTGAGTGGCACAGGAGAATCCCAGATTGCTTGATTCTGGCTATTACCTGTTCGACAATAATTCTCAAACGAGCAATGGCTTGGGTCTCCTCAGTCTCTCTCTTGCTAAACTGACCAGCATGACGAAAAGGTGGCATTGTGAGTTTGGCCCCAACTTCATCAAGGAGGTCTTGAATGAGGAAGCCCTTATCTGCCATGACTTCATCTTCTGGCCTAGTGATCTCTTTGTCGGAGATTCAGCCAGTGTACAGCTGTGAAATAAACGTCACCAACCCATTGGGAGCAACTCCGATCAGCCCTTTCAGAGTGGTACGGTTCTTGTAGGTTTCAGACTGTAACGTTAGTGACAATGCGCCCTCCAAAGCAACTTCGTGCAGTCCAGGATGACACGCACATTTGGAGAGCGCTTTACGAATCTCATGCTGGCTCTCACCTTCTCCCGACTAATCCACATGTTAATTGACTAGAAAACAATAAAGAGGTAGTTGGCCCATGTGATGGTCACTCGGCTGACAGTAGAAATGCTCACTTTAAACATGTCAGCAATGAGCTGCTCCTTCATTCCCAGTGCAACCCTGAATGAGTACATCAATTAGAGGCATGCTGCGTGTCAGCTGCTTTATCTCCAATTTTCTGAGCTCTGGTCCAGTACACTAGACGGGATGCAGATGGTGCAATGGACTCCCAGAAGATCCTGAACACACTCTCAGATGGGAATTTTGTGTAAAACCGGATCTGGTCATCGAAAAACAATAACTGCTAAAAAGTGTGCAGGGAGACGACTCCACCTTCTCCAGCCTGGCTTCCAACTCCTTGATTGTCTCAAGGGCTTTATCAAGTGCACCTGTAAAACCAGAAAAAAATGCTATAAAAACTGCAAGAATGTTTAACCATAATGTAATTAATATATAATTATATATATAATTACACAGACAGTCTTAGTAATTATATTTTATTTTCACTGCTTTAATTTGAAACCCTTTGATTTTGTTCCCCAAACATGTTTTGACACTGAGCACTTATCTAGTTTGTTTCATAGTAATAATATTAATTCAAAAATAAGCTAGAATCAAAAATGTACATGAATGAATACATATTTACCTGGGGGTGGATATGCCGCATAATCGCCTGGCTAATTTGCTCTGAAAGGACAAGCTGTCGTTTCTGAGCCTTCTGGAATGCAGACTCCCTCTTAGGTGGTGCAATAAAATTATTCCAGGGGAATAGAGATGGAACAGATCCACTTTTAAGGCGGCTGATGGCCGATCCGGTGATAAAATCCTCCGGTGTGAAATTTACTACAGACTAAATGCTGAATTTATTCAGTAAAAATCATCAGAAACAGCTGGCAATATGGGAGAAATTAAAGCTGGGGTACCTACATTTTCCCTTTCATTAACAGCTTTTGTTGGTTGTACCCAAAAGTAGAAGGTTGTGAGCCAGTCTAACAGATTTAAGTACATTTGGTATGAATAACAATGTGTCATTACATTTGATAATCTCATTTAACTTCAATTGGAGTGGATTTGAAATAGAATGTTAAAAATGTGATTAATCGTGCGTTAACTCACCATTACTATGTGATTAATCAACTCAATTTTTTTTATTGTTTGACAGCCCTAGTCATTTTTAATTGCTTCTGGGAACGAATGGTGCCACTACTCTACATTTTACAATTTGGTTAAACGTATTTTATTATCAAAGTGATCTATGATGCACTGGGGTAGACCTTGTGTAGCCCTGTTTTTTTCAGTGATTTTATACATCTACCTAAGCACATTCTTTATCATATTATTAAAACAAATAATTCGATCGAAATTTGAAAGCAGTAGTCCAGTAAATAAAATAATATAATTTATGGTTAATTAAAAGTATTATACTAGTAGAAATTAAAATAAATAATTTCATGCACTGAAAATTGGATAGTTGAATTACTAAATTAAATGATGTAATTAAGTAGTACATTTATTTATTTTTAATTTTACACTAATCTTTTTTTTTGACTAATTTGAGCACTCAGGTTTACGGTGTATAGTCCCGCACTATATAGTGACTGTGTGGATAGGATATAGTGTGGACGTTCGGATACAGCCACATATTTCAACTGATTCTATTGTAAAAGTGATTTGAATAATCACATACGGGACTGTCACCATAGTAACACATAGCTCACACCGTGTTTCTTTTTTAACTGAAAGCTTGCTGTCATTCTGATACATCCTCCTCAACTTTTTATTTGGTAAGAGACAATTTTTATTGTTGTATTTTGTTTGATCATCCTGTTTTACCATTTAATGTTGTTTGTTGTTGAGTTTATTATCATATGTTTTGGGTTGAAGTGTTGATTTTTAGGCAATAATGATGAATTGAGAGATGATTGGTGTGCTGCTACTACTACTACTACTTTTTTATGTTTTATGCAATAAAATGAGTCTTTGTTGCCTTTTCCTCTAGTTCTCAGTACCAGTACCAAGGACAGCACCAGCACCAAGGACAGCACCAGCACTGAGAACATCACAGCTGTAAGTGCTCTCCAACTACTACTACTACTACTACTACTACTACTACTACTGCTACTGCTGCTGCTGCTACTACTACTACTACTGCTACTACTACTACTACTACTACTGCTACTGCTGCTGCTGCTACTACTGCTGCTACTACTACTACTGCTACTACTACTACTACTACTGCTACTGCTACTGCTTCTACTACTGCTAATACTATGTTCCTCTGTCCTTTCATTTAGATGACTAAGCCCAAAGTGTCGGGCCAGTGCCCCATATGCCTCAAAGTTTTGCAGCATACAAGCAAACACATCCGCGAGGTGCATCGCATTAAAAACGCAAGGGAGAGGAGTATACTGAACGCCATATCCACTGGCAGGGTTGACATTGGAAAGGGAACATGCCCGGTCCCAGGGTGTGGTCTCTTTTGGAGACGACTCTCCAAACATATTGAGGCCCACAGTGATCTGCTCCCCGGCAGAAGGGAGGCCTACCAGCAGGTAGCCCACAGGGATGCCGCCTTGAAGCGGCTGTCGGAGCTGTGGGCTACCGACCCTCAACCTCCCATGGCCTCGGTGTTGGACCTTGAGGACAGCCTTGCCTCTGAATGCCGGAACCCCTCCTGCATTCAGAGGGAGTTCAGGATCCGGGAGTTGGAGGTAAAGTATATGATATTTATTCTTTGGAGATTTTGAACATTTGAACATGGCTCAAATTGTTATTGTTGTATTTTGTTTGATCATCCTGTTTTACCGTTTAATGTTGTTGAGTTTATTATCACATGTTTTGGGTTGAAGAGTTGATTTTTAGGCAATAATGATGAATTGGGAGATGATTGGTGTGGCGCTGCAACTAACAAAAAAAGTAATAACGGCTTATTAACCTTTTAAGGATCACCCTCCCTGTACAGGGAGGATTCAGTAATTTTTCATTTATTTATTTTTATTTTATTTATACTTTATTAAGGACTCACATGCAAGCACAGGATCCATAGCTAAGAATAATGAAAGAAAAGTTTAAAAAAAAAACGGAACAGAGTTAAAACACACATAGTAATCACATATTCACATATTTAGACCAAGTCACACATACAGAGAAGCACGCCAGTGACTCCAGAGCAAAGAAGTGAACCTGACTGAGCTAATGTAAGGACAATCCAGGGACTGTACAATAGCATTAGGCACCCTCACCACTCTACACATGAAGCTCTTCGCGAAAGTTCACTGTGGTAGACCCGGCCACTGCTGCCAGATCTACAAGCCTGCTCATCCTCTACTCATTACACCAGCAAAACGCCCACATCTAGTCCACCAATAACCACCAGGACAGCAAGTTAAAAGCCGGAGACGCCCACTTCCCAGCCTTCTGAAGTTTGCAAACCTTCTGAAGTCTGCAAGGTGCATGTCGCTAACGCACCTGTTCGCAAATGCATGCGTTGTTCTGGAGGGGTCCTCCTGAAAGGTTCACAATGTGTCACGCATTGTTCTTGTCCTTTCTCTAATTCAATTTTTTCCTTCAAGACAACAGTCCGTCGACGTGACGGTGATGGCAGAAACAACGCACACATTCCATTCTTTATTTTTATAGATTTGTTTGTTTATAGAACGTGTTGTTTTTATAGACGTTTGATTTTATAATGTTTTATTTTTATAGATGTTTTTTATTTTTATAGATGGGTTTTGTTTGTATAGATGTGGTTTTGTGTTATAGATTGTTTTTATTAGCTTTGTATTTAATTATTTTAAATAAATGGCACTTATGAATGCTATGCTCTTCATTTGCTAACATAAACTGGAATAGCTGTGGGCCAAGGGCTACTTCAAAGTAGTCCAAAGTGCATCAAAGTTGCCCAAAAATCCAGAACTAGGAAAGGGTCCAATTCAACTCGTGGACCCCGAATGTGGGAACATTCTTTTAGCTGTTAATATCTGTCCATGTAATTGTCCGTCCTGGTTACATTCTTCTTTTGGCAGTTCTTTGAATTAGCAATAGTTTTCTCCCAAGTGATGTTAAGAAGTTTTATCACACCTCTCTCCTTTGGGGGAGCTCTCTTGAGGTCTTGGATCAGAAGGCACTCTGATGTTGGCATTTGGAAATGTCTTTTGGCTTTCCTGATCAGCGCTCTGCATTGTTTATGCCTGTCTCGCTCTGTTTTTGCTGCTGTTGTTCAGCCCAAAGGAAGGACCACGCTCTCTACTGGGCTGATTTGGTGTGTTCCTGAGAGTTCTCCGTGAATAATTGCTCCCGGAAAGCTGTCGATTGAAAGGAAGGAAAGGGGTGATCTTGATCCTGGCGACATTAAGATATCTCCCAGGATCAAAACGGCCTGGTCACTCTCAAGAACAGTCCTCCTTCTTCCTGTTGGTAACCTTATGTTTTTCTATTTTGTAGACTTGTCTTCCACCTCTTCATCATCCGTGCCGAGTCTGTGCTGGCTCCCGGTCTAAGGTTTGCTGCAGTGCTGGCGGTAGCGTCGTGCCTCTCTTAGCCTCGGAGCGTGGTTCCGTTGCGAGCCCGCGAGCTGGTTTGGGCTCCGAGGGCCTGTGGGAGGAGTCCTGGAAGCGCACTCCTGTGCCCCTCCTACTAACTGTTATTAGCCTAGTCCCCACGTTGTTGGCTTAGGTGAAGGTTTTTTAGAGGGGTCGGAGTGTTTTCAGTCAGTGTGCTCATGACCAGCTTCGATTGGTTTCTCTTAAAACACCCCATCCAGAATTAGTCCTCTACTTGCTGTAATGTGTCTGTGAGCCTATGCAGACTGTTTTTGGCCCATCTCTTGGCTACCATGAATGATCCACCCATCATGTCCACATGCATCCCATTTGGTCCACGTTGTATTTTATCTATTTTCGTATGGTTTTGAAGAATTTTAATGGTTTCTTGTCCCAGGTGCGTGCATTTTTCATACAAAAGTTGTCTTGTCGCCTCATTAAGGCTGCGGGTTAGATCATGCTTTAGTCATTTGCCAGACTATGGATCCACTCCTTGCCTTCGCCCGTGTTCATCGGACAGGCAGGAACAGATGGTGGGTTCAGTTGCAGTCCTGAAATGAGGCAGGATGAGACCTGGCCATGTGTGCGGGCCGCCGTCTGTCTTACTGGTGAGTCTCTTGTATATTGGGTGGGGGTCCTGGTGGGGATGCTACGGAACTTCCCTCATCACGTCGCGTAGTAAAAAAAAAAAAAAAAGAGCTGGGCCGCCTCGATAAAGCGCACGGTTGGGAGAAAGGCACTGACAGGTTAGGTAAAAGTATGGATCACCTCCTCCAACTGTGGAGTCGGGAAGTGTACGGGCCTTAGTTTCTCAGCCCTGCTGCCGGATCTGGTTGAGTTTCCCAGGTGTAGTATAGGTGGAGTGGCCTCTCTCCAGTGAATCACTCTCTCTCGCAGCCAGGGGACTGCGGCTGTGGGCTCATGTTCCGTGTGGACAGACATAGTGCAAGTGGGTCCCCTGTCGCTCTTATCAATATACATTGTAATTGCTTTAATTTTTACATTCTGCTACCACTGCTGCTACTACTACTACTATTACTACTACTACTACTACTGCGAAGATTTTTTTTTTTAAACATATGTTTTAAAATTAATTCTGAATGAAGTTTAAAATGCGCAAGTTGTTTTAAAAAATAATATAAGAGAATAAATAATTAAAAGACGTTAAAAGAGCTATATTAATAATAAAACACAATAAAACACGATGTTTCGACCGTGACTGGTCTTCATCAGGTGTAAAACAAAATGATAGCACGTTTGTAAGAGAGCTGTTCACGATGTGCACTGTCTGGAAGGCTGTTCAGACTGAACCAGAAGTGTGGGAGGACTGGCCTCTTATTCTCTCTTCCTCTAACAGGATTGGTTGGTAGGATGATTGGGGCTGGTCTCCACCTGTGTGGGGGAGACACACCTGTCTTCTGTTGTGGAACAGCTGGTGATGGAGGAAGGGAGGATGAATAATATTATGGATGTGCAATGGTGGACAGGGAATGTGAGCCATGGGTGTGAATGTGGGTTAACCTTTGGGAGGGATCAGGGTGGACCTTGATACAAAACAAAGAGATTGAATTTAATGCTAAGGCGGGATTAAATAATAAAAACTAAAATAATAAAACATAAATTGTTGACATAGATTGTCATGGTGGTCAGGGGTCAAGATGGTTAAAAGAATGGGTAGGGCTAGGTCAGTTGAATAAATGGGTTACGTTTAGGGTTGGGGGTCAGGATAGGGTTGGATAAGTGAGTGTAGGTCCAGGTAAGTATTGTTGGTTAATTTTTTATTAGTTTTGCAGGTCGTTCCCAGTAATTCCAGGTAAGTGGGTTAGGGTGGTCCAGGGTTGGGATTAGGTCATTAAATACATGGGTTAAGTTTAGGTCATTAAATAATTAGGTTAGGTTTAGGTTGTTAGATAAATGGGTTAAGTTTGGGGTCAGGATAGGGTTCGATAAGTGAGTGTAGGTCCAGGTAAGTATTGTTGGTTAATTTTTGATTAATTTTGCAGGTTGTTTCCCAATAATTCCAGATAAGTGGGTTAGGGTGGTCCAAGGTGTGTGGTATCCAGTGTTATATTGTGACTCTTTCCATCCATGTTCCATGAGTAAGGTAGGTATACAATATATTAATTCTATTTGTAATTGAGGTGGGTGAGTACTGTTTAATTGCTTGATCCATTTGTTCTCTATTTTGAGTCGATCTTTCTCAGTCCAAGTTCCGTTGGACTCTAGGCCTGCCACTTTGACGGCTTGATATCCATGCAAAATATAATGTTTGATCAATGGTTTGAGTATGTCTTTTTTCCTCAAGAAGGTATACCTGTGTTGGACAAAACGGCCCAGGAGGGTGTTCCCCGTTTGTCCAACATATTGTTTCCCACATTTGGAGCAGAAGATCAAGTAAACCACATTTTGTGAGTGACAGGTAAATCTTTGTACTATGGGGAAGATTATACCTGTGGTATGACTCTTGACTAAGTCAAGATGTACCAAGTGTGGTGATAGGATGTTCTGTTTTTTTATTAGGTTAACAGTCGGGGCTAGTTTGGCCCTCACCAAATACTGCCCCAGGCTGCGGTTCTTTTTGTAGGCAGAGACTGTAATCCTTCAGGAGACCTTGTTGGGTAATGTATGTGTAAAAGTTATTTTTTATGACTGTGTTAAGGTTTCGTCCCACAGAGGAGAAGGTGGTGATCAAAGGTAGGATCTTTCCTTGTTACTGTGTATTCTTAACTGTAAATTTTTTTAGACATGTTCTCAGGAAGGACCTACTGTAACCTCTCTTCTTCAGGGCCTGGAATAGAATCCTTACTGCCTGGAAAAAGTCCTCCTGTCTGGTGCAGATGCGGTGGAATCTGACCAGCTGGGACTTGACCAATCCTGCAAATGTGAAGCGGGGGTGGAAGCTGTCCTTGTGTAGGAGGCAGTGAGTATCTGTAGCTTTAAAAAATACTTTGTGTCCAGTCTGTGTGTTTTATTAAAGTCAGGTCCTTTATAAACTGTTGTGTCCAGAAAATTCAGGGAGGTGGCGCTGTGCTCATGTTTTATTTTAATGGAGGGGTCAAACGTGTCCAAAATGTGGAGGAAGTTTTTAAAGGACTCCTCCGTGTCTGTCCAGATCCCAAATATATCATCTAAATAACGCCTGTAGATCAGGGGTTGCACTGGGCAGATGGCTAATGCTCTCGACTCCCACTCTGCCATGAAAATGTTGGCATAAGCTGGAGCGAAACGCTTGCCCATTGCTGTGCCCTTGGTCTGCAGGCAATATTTTCCATCAAATTCAAAGTCATTCCTCCTTAGGTTGATTTCTAACAAGTTTATTAACAGATTGTCTGGACGTGTATCCTCCGGGTATTTCTTAAAAATATCTTGTACGGCTCTAATCCCTGACTCAATGGGAATGTTGGTATATAGGGAATCGATGTCCACCGAGAAGAAGAAAGCCTTCTCTGGTACCTGTAAGGCCTGTAGGGTCTCAATAAAATGCGTAGTGTTTTTTAAATACGAGGGGTGTTTATTTGATAACGGGGTGAGGAAATGGTCAATATATTCTGCTGTCCTATAGGTGTCCGAGTTGCAGTCTGAAACGATTGGTCTTCCAGGAGGAATCCGTCCTGGGACTGTCCATTGCTGTCCCAAGGACCCACTTTAAAACCAGAGGTGACCTGTCCTTTGAAGTTGTTGCTCCTAAACTGTGGAATGCCCTTCCTCTGTCGCTACGTGTGACCGACACTGTCGATTCCTTTAAAAAACAGCTGAAGACATGGCTGTTTGGACGAGCTTTTAGTTGAAAAGGCTGTGATTGTTTTAATTAATTTGTTTTAATATTGCTCTGTAACTTTTATTGTTGTGCCCCTGTGAAGCACTTTGTGATTTTATCTGTGAAAGGTGCTATATAAATAAAGTTTCTTCTTCTTCTTCTTCTTCATTCGGATTGTTCTTTGTGGATCTTTGGAAGAATGTAAAAGCGTCTCATCCTGGGCTCTGGGGGTCTTTGAAGGTAAGTATGTTGTTTTTTATTTATGTATTTTAATATGTAAAGTTGGTCTAATATTGCCTTCACTTGTGGTATAGTGTCCGGATAAATTGGCTCCTCTATTGTTATATAATAATTCCTATCCATTAGTTGTCTCTGTACCTCACTTACATAATCGTCCCTGTCCATCATAACGATAGCACTGCCTTTATCGGCCGGCTTGATCACCATTCTTTTTTCCTTCATCAGGGAGCGGAGAGCCTCAGTCTCATCCGGTGGAATATTTGGAAATTCTCTGTAATTTCTATGTAGAGATTTGAAGGCTTGGCGGTCCAGCCTCCTAAGGACCGCTGTTTCTGGAGGAAGCTTGTCCTTCGGCGGGATCCATGTGGAAGCAGGTAAAAACTTTCTTGTTGGGTTAGTGTTTTTGTTAGAATTATTATCCTGTGAGAAATACAGTGCCAAGTCCACTTTCCTGTGGTAGTTTTGTAACTCCCACTCAAACTGGAGCTTCTGATCTTTATTATTTTGGTAGGTGGGAATAAAGGTGAGTCCTCTTTCTAATACTTATTTGTGTTTTGTTAGGTATACATTTTGTACATAAATTAAAAATGTTGTGTGGTGTGTCCCCTGTGTGTGAGCCCTCCATGTTGATTACTGGAGGGGGTCCCAGTTTAACTCACGGGCCCAATGTTGGAGCATTTTCCTAGCCGTTTCCTCTGTCCAATGTATATTGTCCGTTCTGGTTTTAAAATCCTCCTCTGGGAGTTTTTTAATATGTGACATATTTCTCTCCAGGTGCTGGTTGAGGGATGTCAACACGTTCCTCTCCTGCAGGGGGAGCTCTTTGGAGGACTGGATTAAGGGCACCTTAATATTGGCATTTGGAAAGGCCTTTTTTGCCTCCCTCATTAGCCTCTGCATTTGCTTTATGCATGTTTCGCTCTGCTTTTGCGGTCTGTTGTTTATCCCAAAGGAAAGAACGACACTCTCCACCTGGGGCTGGTTTGGTGTGTGGCTGAGGAGCTCTGCAGCATGGAGGAGATTGGCACCGGGGAAACTGTCTATTTGTAGGGAGGGGAAGGCGTGTTGTTTGATCCTGGCGACATTGGAGTCCCCCAGGATCAAAACAGGCCTGGTCACATTCAGGGACCAGTCCACACTGGTCCCTGATAGTAACTTTGTGTTTTTCTATTTTGTAGACATTTTGTCCCTCTTCCTCGTCAGTGCCGGAGTCCGCGGCTCGCTCCAGGTCTTCTTGTGACGTTGGCGGAGAGCCAGCTGGGGTGTGGTCCGCTAGCGGGGAGTGTGATATCCGCTGCGACGGCCCGGGCGAGTTTGTTGTGGACTCTGGTGGGGACATGTGAGTGGGCGGCTGTGTGAAGGGTTCCTGGGGGAAGCTAACTCTTACACCCCTCTTTCTCCCCGATGTTCCGGTCTCGTTCCTGTGTTCTTGAACGGTGGGTGCGTTATTGGAGGGGATAGGAGTATTTTCGGCCTCTTGCGTGCTCGTTTCTGGATCCTCTAAAGTATCGGGACCCATGAAGACCACAGGATTTTGATTATTCCTGGGCTGGCTGCGGGTTCTGGGGATCCGTCTGGGTCTAGGAGGGTTCGGAAAACTGGGCTGCGTATGTACCTGTGCCGAAGTAGTGATTTGATCCGTTTGGGGCTTCTTAAAATAGGGGCCGTTCAGAATACAGTCCTCTATTTTCTCTAGTGTGATTGGTTTGATTCTGGGGAGACTGTTTTTGGCCCATCTCTGGGCCACCATGAAGGCCTCTCGCCAGTTGTCATCCTTTGTATTCTCCATTTGATTCAAATTGTACTGGATCTCGGTTTCATAATGTTTTTTGAGGATGTTGATCGTTTTGTGTCCCCAGGTATGTGCATTTTTTTCCAATTGTTGCCTCGTCCTCTCGTTAGGGTTAGGGTTAGTAGGGTTAGGGTTAGAATAGGGGGTAAGAAACCACTCATGGGACCCCCTCCCATAAAGGTTTGAGGGCTCATATCTCAAACGGAACGTCGTAGAGCATTGAAACCAAGATGTACCCCCCCATTCCATGAGGTTAACTTTCAAATGGTGCCAGCCTTTCTACTGTGGGACTTTCCATTCTCGCGATATCTGCCAAAAAAACTTTGTTTTTTGTGTATCTCCGTAACCGAAGAGTCTCGGGACCAAGACTGGCGTGTTCAGAAGACCCGAATTATGTCTGACGGATCAAGGTTAAGTCTCTAGGACCTTTGGTTCGGGAGTTATAAACGTTTTAAGCTCCGCATTGAAATGAATGGGACAGCGAGAAAGGCGAAGTGTTGGGGGGAAAAAATGTTGTCAGAATCACGAAATGAGCACGTTTCAGGTCATTTCAAGTCCATTGAAGACAAAATCTTTAGACATATTTTCAAAAATGTCATGATCTTATGTGATGAGTTTTTATATGATAGTGGAAAAAATACAATATTTATAAATATAAGAAACTAAAACAATAACAAAAAGTGAGTTTAGAATTATACAAATAACCATTTACAAATATAACAGTTGAAAAGAACGAGGAGAACAATCTGGGAATTATTTGCTTGCTTTTGGCTCCCTCTAGTGGCCGCGCCGCGCCAACACACTATTAGTGGCAGCGTGCTCGCAGGGTTAGGGTTAGGTAAATGTATGGGATCCCTCCTCCAACTTGTGGAGTCGGGAAGTGTACGGGCCTTATTTCTCCATCCGTGCTGGGCGGTGTGGTTGGAGTTCCAGGTGTAGTATAGGTGGTAGGTGGGCTCTCTCCAGTGACTCACTCTCTCTCGCAGGCCCAGGGGGGGGACTGTGGCCATAGTGCAAGTGGGTCCCCTGTGGACCATTGCAGGCGTATGGTGAGTATCGTATGGGTCTGAGTGTTGGAGACCAGTTATCTGGCATTTTTTTGTTTTTTGTTGTTTATTTTTTTAAAAGATTTTAATTCAAAGGAAATTAAAAGGGTTAAAATTCAGATTGTCTCCTTTATGAGGGAGACAAATGAGAGACCTTTAAGGTCTAGATGGAATATAAAAATTGCGCGGGTTAAAAGGTTAAAAGGTGCTATATTGAGGATAAAAACACAACGTTTCGACCGTGACTGGTCTTCATCAGGTGTAAAACAAAATGATAGCACGTTTGTGAGAGCTGTTCACGATGTGCACTGTCTGGAAGGCTGTTCAGACTGAACCAGAAGTGTGGGAGGACTGGCCTCTTATTCTCTCTTCCTCTAACAGGATTGGTTGGTAGGATGATTGGGGCTGGTCTCCACCTGTGTGGGGGAGACACACCTGTCTTCTGTTGTGGAACAGCTGGTGATGGAGGCAGGGAGGATGAATAATATTATGGATGTGCAATGGTGGACAGGGAATGTGAGCCATGGGTGTTGATGTGAATAACATGCACATGCTGACACACAGACAAGAGTGAATAAAATATAACCACCATAACAATGTTTATTACCAGTAATCACATGTACTAACAATTATATTGATCAGTAAATGTTCTTATAAGTATCTCCATAAAATGTTCTTATATTATCAGTAAGTGTCTGCATAATAGGCCTTTGTTTAATGTGTTAGTGGGGTCAGTGAGAATTCAAGGACAGGCTGGTCTCTGCAAAAGTAACCTTTTCAGGAACGATGTGTCTGCTTCGCATGAGACAAAAATCCTGTCTCTGGGACTGAGGTGATAAGGAGCCCATTGCCTGGCCTGCCAGACACTCCTCCTTTCTGTTCAAAAGAAGAACCGTCTGGACACCTCTTCCTAGCCTATCATTTCACGATTTTACCCACATCGGTCCAATCACGCACCGAGAGGCGGGACTTCCTTTCACCTTTGAGTAGCTAATAACTCCTCGTATCTTTAAGTTTTTGTTACAAAATCGACAGCAGTCGTTTACATTTGCCCTAGCTGACATGCCGCCATCCCTTGTTTTGTGTTTACTGAAACGGCTTGGGTGCCGCTAGTTGCTGCGTCATATCCTGTGTGCATCTAATTGGTTGATGCAGTCTGTCAACCACGCCCACCGGGAATTCGCTGAGATCAAGCTCGTTCCCAGACTATATGTCTTTGAAAAAGCATATCGTTTGGCAGGTGTGGTGACAGTTTTTGGAGTAATTACATAAAACCAGCCGCAGCAAATACACGGACGTCAAAGGCCTTTTATCAATGCAGAGACGACCTTCTGACGCCATGCTGAGCTTTGTGAGGGCCCCCTGCTGTCTGTCACACCCTTGTGTCTTTCGTATCTTGCATCTGTATGCCTGCTTCTATCCATATGTCCCTGCTCCAGGAAGGAGCCGGGTCCCCCCCGACACCTACAAGACAATGGCGATCACTCTTGCCCCCTTTCACCTCTTGCATATGTATCTGTCTGTATGTGTGCACTTTCTACATCCTGCAGTCTGTTTGCATCCCTATGCGCCTCCTGCACCGGTGGCCCCCTCCCATCTGTTGTGGGCGGGACTGTCTTTCGTGTGTGTCTTGTAAACAGGAAACTCGGAGCTCTGCGAGCCAGAGCTGAATGCACGCTGTTTCTGTGTAGTCAGCCCTCCGCACGTGCGTTACAATAAACTTACGCTCCTGATTTAAGACAAATACTTTTGGGCTTTCTCCTTGCTTTGGGGTATGAAATTCTACAACACAGGCCAGGCAAAGGAGCCCATGACGTCTTCGAGGGACGAGTCCTGATCTTCAGCACATTTATAAAACTGTATTATGTAGAAATTGTGAACTAGTCTGGACAGAGCGCCTGACTTTATACTCATATATAGATTGGAGAGGGAGAGCTAACTTTAAGTCCAGACCGCTGTTTAGACTCTTTGTATCAGGGAATAAACTTTTTGGATTTAACTTTTCGAATACTGGTCATCTTTATATGGGATTTTGAACACGTCATTTTTTACAATAAGGGACAGTTAGAATGGCTCAGCACAGGGATAGTTTTAGGGAATTAAGACCCCCCAAGAGTTTTGTATCAATATTTAATTGTAAAGATAAATAAATGTTCTATTTTTAACTCTTGCATTCTTGGCCTTATTTCTGTATCAAATTCTGAACACGTCAGTCATATCTTTTTGACAACAGGGCCAAATTTTAAACTTTAGATTGCAGGCCTCATTTTTGAGTATGTCAAACACCACACTATTCTCTTCTCAAATATCTGGGCGTCCACTCAAATGGACCAATAGGAAGCTAAGTAGCTAACAGAGTGCCGGAGCAGGTTGAAACGTTGGATTCTTGTTAAGTCTGTATTTAAAGTGGTGTGTACTGAATTTTGAGTCATTTCGATTAAAGTTGACCCTTTAACTAGCTTAATTATCATGAGAATCTGCCCCGCTTTAAGGCCCGCCCATCGAGAACCATGTGGCCCCTGGAGGTCTAACCTACACCGTTGGACTCGTCTCGTGGCCCTCTAACACATATTTTAAATTCAAGTGTGTACCCACAGTAAAACCAAAATCGGCTTTGTTTGGCCTGAGACTTATAGCCATCTACCCCCTTCAGCAGGGCTGGATTTTGGACAGCTCGTTAAGCTCCAGAAGGGTCGTGGGAAAAATCAGACGCTGGATTATGTTAGAGGGCCCCCTGGACATTGTATAGGCCGCATATGGTGACCCTGGGGTCAAAGGTCAAGCCACAGTTGAAAAAGCAACTGATGCCTTTGCGGTGGTCTTTTTGGCTCTCATTCAAATTTAATGAGAGCTACAGGTCTGAAAATGGAGTATGTGACTGATGGGCGCAGTCTGAATGTGGGGTGTGATTTGTGGACGATTGCTCAAAGGTCTTGGGGTCGAAAAAAGAGTAGCCCAAGTTACAACTGCAAAATGGACTACTGTAACCTGATACAGTGAACACATGAGCTCATACAAGCTAGAGAGGCTGCTTTTCTGCCATTTGTATGTATAAAGTACACCTCTGCTGTATAAAGGTATCAAAACAAAATGAAGACTTTCGTTTTGTTATTGGCCTCCATGTTCTTAACAGAAAATGCATATTTAGACCTTTCAGACATGTTAATAAAAATATAAAGAGTTTGAAAACGAAATTTGACATGCACAAGATGGCGGCTTGTGACACAGCCTCCTCTAGGTTAATTTGACGCAAAAGTTTTCACACCTTTGCCGTGTGCGCGTGCAGCAGAGCAGTCAGAGACTTTGGAGCTGGAGACAGAGACACAACTGCCTATTACACAGTAAGTACATGAATTCAAATAGAGTTTTAAAGTTGCATGCTTGAACAATGTCATGCACATGTGTAGCACTCTTGTTTACATGCTGTGTGCAGCTGCCGACAGGCAGAGAATGGTGACTAAACTAAGGAGTTATAACAACTATTCCAGAGGCTGCAAATGCCAGCCATGCAATTAACAATGTCAAACATTTGTCAGTGCTGCTCTTCTGTATATTTTCATATTTTCATTATCAGTGATTCTAGAGCCAATTCCACATTATTATAATTATTTTCTATACATTTGAAATTGTTTTAAACTTTAGAAAACATAGCCCAAGTTACAATTGCAATTGAAGTTGGGCTACTACTACTACTGCTACTACTACTGCTACTACTACTGCTACTACTACTACTACTACTACTGCTACTACTACTATTACTGCTACTACTACTGCTGCTGCTACTGCTGCTACTACTGCTACTACTGCTACTGCTACTACTACTACTGCTACTACTACTACTACTACTATTACTGCTACTACTACTGCTGCTGCTACTGCTGCTACTACTGCTACTACTGCTACTGCTACTACTACTACTGCTACTACTACTGCTACTACTGCTACTACTACTACTACTACTACTACTGCTACTACTACTACTACTACTACTGCTACTGCTGCTGCTTCTACTACTGATGCTACTGCTTTTACTACTACTACTACTAGTGCTGCTGCTACTACTGCTGCTTCTACTACTACTGCTGCTGCTGCTACTGCTGCTGCTACTGCTTCTACTACTGCTACTGCTAATACTACTATGTTCCTCTGTCCTTTCATTTAGATGACTAAGCCCAAACAGTCAGGCCAGTGCCCCATATGCCTCAAAGTGTTGATGCACATAAGCAAACACATCCGCGAGGTGCACCGCATTCGAAACCAAACGGAGAGGAGCATTTTAAACGGCATATCCTCTGGCAGGATTTACATGCAACAGGGGCTATGCCCGGTCCCAGGGTGTGGTGTCTTTAGGAGACGCCTCTCCACACATTTAGAGGGCCACGTTGATCTGCTCCCCGGCAGAAGGGAGTCCTTCAAGCAGGTAGCCCACAGGGATGCCGCGTTGAAGCAGCTGTCAGAGCTGCGGGCTACCAACCCTCAACCGCCCATGGCCTCGGTGTTGGACCTTGAAGACAGCCTTGCCTCTGAATGCCGGCTCCCGTCCTGCATTCAGAGGGAGTTTAGGATCCGGGAGTTGGAGGTAAAGTATATGATATTTATTCTTTGGAGGTTTTGAACATTGTGTCAAGTCTCTTGGGGGGATGCACTGTACAATACATAGTTCCCACAGACCAATGAATGTCACATGACCTCCTCGGAGACGCCATCTTTGATGGCACGCTGCTGTGTTTGTGCATTCCATTAAACAGAAGAATGCGAATAAATGTAGATATTCAAACGCAAATTGGAAAAAAAGGGCAACTTTTGAGCAAATAATTGTATATTAATACAATGGCACCACAGTTTAACGTGCTACGGACATGTTTTACATATTTGATCAAATTATGCAGCAAAAATTAACAAGCAATGCAAACATTTCTCAAAAACTTTAGATTTAATACCAGTTGGAGCTCCATTTAATTATTTTAATTATATTAACAATTAATTTAATTAATGCTAATGCCACACGGACACTCTGGATTGCTGTTATTGTTTATTTCTGCGTTTTTGACCGTATGTTTTGGTGAATGGTGGGCAACTGATTTTTCCAGGCGTAAAGAGCAGTTTATTTTATGACACAGATCTTTTTACAGAAGCAATGCTGTTTGTGAACATTGTTTTAGCCCACCATAGAACTATTATTATCTATTTAATACATTTACGTTGCCCTCGAGAGCCTCGGACGCGACACCGATCCTCCTCATAATAAAGTAATCTAACGCTAAATAATGAAACTCTCAAGTTACCAGCTATCAGCATACACAAGTTAGTACTGAGTAAATTACGTCTGTCAACACATTATAAGATACGATACGCACCTGACACAAAGTGCTCCGAGCATATTCTTGCGTGTTTTGAGGGAGTTTCTTGCCTGTTTATCTTCGCAAGCCATAACCTCCGTCGTTGTTCTGACAAAAGCGTAGTCTTCTCACATTCATGAAGTCTAATGATGGGTATACTGTAAAATCCAAGTTTAACGGAACCTCCGGCACGATTTGAACATCCATTGACCCAGCAGGAGATGACCATTTTCAACTTTATCACGACATTAACACGTTTCAGCTTCTTTTTCTATTGTTTTGCCCACAGCATGCCAAGACAAATGGCGCCGGGTCGGCAAATCCCCGTATGTAGTGACGTCATGTAGGAACTATGTATATAGTTGATAGTTTTGATCAGTTTTGATCATTTTTGTATAGACCCAGTTGAAGCCGCACCCCCCAAGAACCGGTCAACCCGGTTCCTTTTCCTGGGCTACCTGTCGGCCTACCTGGCATGCATTTATGGGCACAGGACCGAGGTCTTCACAAAAATGACCCAGGCGGAGGTGAAAAAGCTACCTCATAAATGTAAGTGTAAAATGGGGCCACTGCTGCTACTACTGCCACTATTTCATTCCCCCTCAGACGTC
The DNA here is from genome assembly GCA_964034765.1 of Knipowitschia caucasica. NCBI lineage: Eukaryota > Metazoa > Chordata > Actinopteri > Gobiiformes > Gobiidae > Knipowitschia > Knipowitschia caucasica. Next base: position 1,008,894 of record OZ035845.1, read on the forward strand.
ATCCATACTCTCACCAGTCACCTGTACAATCACCGTTTTTTTTCCCAGGTACTTGAACATAAAACTGTTCAAACATACGGCCACGCCCAGGTGTACCTCACCGCAGAGGAGTACGGGTGGTGCCGGAGATGGCTGGGCCTTCTCCGACGCACCATCCCGAGCAGCATTTATTTTTTTTGTTCTTTTGGAGAAGGCCCAATTAAAGATTTACGGGGCTACATGGGGCGAGCCTGGACCGACATGGGCCTGGGTCCAGTGCCCACATTCATGGACATCCGGACCGCTGTGGCCACCTAAGTAAGCACATAGTTATTTTCATATCTATCTAAAGCAACGGAAATAGAGGCCTGACCCACGTCTCACCCTGGTTTGAACCCTTGACCTTGGAGTTGGACCAAGTGGCTGGTGTCGACGCGCTCTTTTTTCTGTGTGTTTGTGAATGCGTTATGAGAAAAGCACATGGCTGTCCGCCATCTTGTTCCGCCATCTTGTTCCGCCATCTTGTTGTATCTTTATGGGGTTTTTTTTGTTTTTACAAATTTTTTGGGGTTGAACAGTTGATTATTAGGCAAAAATGATGGGTTGGGATATGATTTTTGTGGGTTTTAGGTGTGTTTGAAACCTAGAAAAAGATTTTGTGTTTTTCTGTGTGTATGTGAATGCGTTATGAGAAAAGCACATGGCTGTCCGCCATCTTGTTTTGTGTGTTTGTATGTAAGTCTTTTTGTTTGTGTCTTTTTTGTGTGAGTGCGTCTTCTTGTGTGTGTGTGTGTGTGTGTCTTTTGTGTGTGTCTTTTTGTGTGTCTTTTTTGTGTGTCTTTTTTTGTGTGTCTTTTTTGTGTGTGTCTTTTTTTTGTGTATGTTTTTTGTGGGTCTTTTTTGTGTGAGTGTGTCTTGTGTGTGTGTGTCTTTTTTGTGTGTGTCTTTTTTGTGTCTTTTTTTGTGTGAGTGTGTCTTCTTGTGTGTGTGTGTGTGTCTTTTTTTTGTGTGTTTTTTTTTATGTCTTTTTGGAGATGATTATGTTGAATTAGGAGTGTGGTAGTTAGTTTGGTATGACAATCTGTTTATTCGGAGATGTATAGTCCAAACTGTTAATTACAGTTCCTGCTTCTCTAGAAATATTTTTAAAAACTAATAATTTTTTCAGATGACTAAAACCAAAAAGGCTGGTATATGCCCTATTTGTGGGTTAAAGAGAGAGAGGCTGAGCCGCCATGTGCAAACCTACCATGCCATCACCAACTCGAAGGAAAGGGACATTCAAAACCGGCTCGTCACCGGCCGGCGGGCCACGTCTGCCGGAATTTGTCCCGTCCGAGGCTGTTTTGCCAGAGTTGGCCATATCAGAAAACATATTATGGTCACGCACAAGGACATAACCAAAGACCAGAAGGAGAAATTGCTGCACAGGTTGGCCAAAAAAGAGTGCCTGAAGGAGCTGGCGGCACTCAGGGCCTCCAACCCGGACCCCCCCATGGTGTCCGAGCTGGACCTTCGGCAGGAGGATGATGGGGAGGAGTGCGCCCGGCCAGCCTGTGTACGCAGGGTGGACGACCTCCTCGCAGAGGTGGCGAGGCTGAAGGTAAAATGTTTTAGTGTGTTTATCTAAATCCCTATCTCTTCATATTTCTACATGTGTATCTTAATTCTTTGTACAGAGCGAAGTGGCGGAGCTCCGTGGCGCTGGGGAGGAAGAGCCGGGACCCTCAACCCGCCAGGCGAGGAGGAGGCCGCCGCTGCCACGCAAAACACCCAGCATCATTGTGAGTTTCACCTAGTAATTGCTTTAACAATTTTTACATTTCCTGACTACTACTACAACTGCAGTTTTGTGTCCTGTTCATTGCAGATTGACACATCTGATGAGGAGCAGGATGTAGTGGAGACGGGGTCACCACACTTGCAGATGGAGGACGAAGAGGAAGAAGAGGAGGTGGAAGGAGAGGAAGAGGAGGCGGCCCCGTCCATCCCTCAGTGTAAATAAAGACATGTTTTCAGTCACTCATGTGTACACTACTGTTGTCCTTGGGCAAGACACTTCACCTACCTATTCTGATACTTACCTTTTATTTCTGCATCATCTTTCTTTGGACTTGCAGCTTTGCAAGTGGAGGAGGGCCAGGAGGAAGATCGGTCGTCAGGGCCGCTTGCTGTTGAGGAGGAGAAAGAGGAGGAGCCAGAGGGGGAGGAGGAGGAGGAGACAGAGGGGGAGGAGGAGCCAGAGGGTAAACTAAAAAATCATGCTGACAAACAGGATCGCTCCTTCCTGACTCCACGCTTAAAGCCTCAGAACACTCCAGCCCGAGGACAGACGTGTGATCTACACAGAGGCACCGAGACTGATGACTGTGGGCCTCACAGCAGAGGCCTAAAGCAGGGGCCTCATTACTTTAATACTTACAGTCTGTGGTAAATACACGGGCTACAGGTGGTACACGTGCTTAGACTATATTAATATTGTATGTGTAACATTCAAAATAGATTGAGTGAATATTCCCTTTTCCTCATTTAGTGGTTTGCGGAGGAGAGAGCAGCGAGAGAAGTTTGGCAGGGAGTTAAAATAAATGAATTACAGCTTGCTAAATTATTTGAAAGCATATTCATTATGATTTTTATATTTATGTATTTATTATAAATGTTAGAGATGCCAGAGAAAAGGCGTCTGCTTTTTTTCTGAGTGGGAGGAGACACCAGCGGAGCTGTTTGAGTCAAATAACGTTCAGCGTTATATTACCAATAGTTTCTCTTTCCATAACGATATTTTCTCTTTTTGGAAAGATCACCAACGTGATGCAAAAGTTTACGTTATATGCAGTAGTTTTAATGTCTGCGGGTTATTCCAGAGACTGGCCTGCTACAAGGAGTTGCCCGTTTTAACCAGATTGTCGATGTGCGCGGGGCAGAAACTCATACAGTAGGCGACGGATATAATCAGTTGCCAGTCCGATGTACAGTACGCTAGGCTTAAAGCCACAGATAGTTGTCCGGTGAAGAGAGAAGAAAGAGCGATGAGACGCCAATGTAACCCTGCTCACAAGTGCCACCTGGTGGTTGTTTTGGTCATTGCAGCGTCACTGGGGGGGAAAAAAAGAAAAGACACGTGATTCGCGCATGAGCCTCGTGCAATTCACGCGTGAAAGGCGACAAAACGAAATGGGACCTACTGTACTACAACTGCAGTTTTGTGTCCTGTTCATTGCAGATTGACACATCTGATGAGGAGCAGGATGTAGGGGAGACGGGGTCACCACACTTGCAGATGGAGGACGAAGAGGAAGAAGAGGAGGTGGAAGGAGAGGAAGAGGAAGAAGAGGAGGTGGAAGGAGAGGAAGAGGAAGAAGAGGAGGCGGCCCCGTCCATCCCTCAGTGTAAATAATTGATTGATTGATTGATTGATAGATACTTTATTCATCCCAGCGAGGGGAAATTCAGTTGTCCTTAGTAGCAAAACAGCGGATAAAAAAGACAATACATATAAATATAATAAAAAATTAAAACCCCCCCACATTTACATCAGCGATGGCCGTTATAAAAATCGAATTGCAGCAGGGATGAAGGATCTCCGGAAGCGCTCAGTCCTGCTGTATACGGAGAGGAAACGATCCGATCGATTGCTCTTCTGAGCAGACAGAGTCCCATGCAGAGGGTGCCTGGAGTTACTAAGGATGGCCTGGACCTTTCTCCCCATGCACCTCTCAACCACTGCCTCAACAGAGTCCAGTGACCCCCCCAACCACTGACCCCGCCCTCTTAACCAGTTTGTCCAGCCTGTTACGGTTTTTGACCGATATATTGTTGCCCCAACTAATGACAGCATAGAAGAGAACAGCAGCCACAACAGAATGGTAAAACATGGACAACATTTGATTACACACATCAAAGGACTTCAGCCTCCTCAGAAAAAAGAGCCTGGTCTGACCCCTTTTGTAGAGCGCCTCTGTGTTGATGTTCCAGTCCAATTTATCATCCAGGTGAACACCTAGATATTTGTATGTGTGCACGCGTTCGATGTCCTGTCCATGAATATTTATTGGCTGTAAAGTGTTCTTTTTCTTGCCAAAGTAGATAGTCATTTCTTTGGTCTTGTTAGTGTTCAGAGTAAGTGAGTTCTTGGTGCTCCAATCACAGAATGCAGTGATCAAGTTCCTGTACTCCTCTTCCTGGTTATTTCTGACATAGGCCACAATGGCTGTGTCATCCGAGTACTTCTGAACATGACAAGTGTCAGAGTGGTACTTGAAGTCAGATGTATAGATGGTAAAGAGAAAAGGAGCAAGAACCGTTCCTTGTGGAGCCCCAACATTACTCACGACATAATCCGAAGTGGTGTGGCCAAGCCTCACGCACTGAGGCCGGCCCGTCAGATAGTTATGGATCCACGTGATGAAGATCCGGTCAACCCCTAACCTCTCCAGCTTTTGTTTGAGGATGTCTGGTTGAATTGTGTCGAATGCACTTGAAAAATCAAAGAACATTATCCTCACATATCCACCAGATTGATCCAGGAGGGAGTAGGTCCGGTGCAGCAAATACAGGATGGCATCATCCACTCCGATAGCCTCCTGATAGGCAAACTGGAGTGAGTCTTGTGCGTGATGTACCTGAGGCCTGAGAAGGTGCAGGACGAGCCGCTCCAGTGTCTTCATAATGTAGGAGGTCAAAGCCACTGGTCTGAAGTTTTTTAACTCTGTAGCCCGCGCTTCTTTTGGCACAGGGGCGACAAACGCGACAAAATATCCGGAGCTACTTCAGACTTGCTGCTTGCTCAGCGCATGCGCACATCGACCAGGACCAGGTTACTTTAATAAAGACATGTTTTCAGTCACTCATGTGTACACTACTGTTGTCCTTGGGCAAGACACTTCACCTACCTATTCTGATACTTACCTTTTATTTCTGCATCATCTTTCTTTGGACTTGCAGCTTTGCAAGTGGAGGAGGGCCAGGAGGAAGATCGGTCGTCAGGGCCGCTTGCTGTTGAGGAGGAGAAAGAGGAGGAGCCAGAGGGGGAGGAGGAGCCAGAGGGGGAGGAGGAGGAAGAGCCAGAGGAGGAGAAAGAGGAGGAGCCAGAGGGGGAGGAGGAGACAGAGGGTAAACTAAAAAATGAAGATATTGAGGACATCCGGCAAAATGTTCTCCTCATTGCAGCAGACCAAAGCGTGAGTAAAAATGTGACAAAGGTAGTTTGACCTTTCCCACTGAGATTGTGAACTTGTTTTATCTTTAGGAGGAACGCACTTTGCCTGTTCACCCCGCCATCATGGCATTATTCATGGACTGGACGAGGGGGAGCACTGACAATTTCGCTTTTCCCAAGAGCATCCGTAATTTGTAATTTTACAAAATGCTTCTTTGTACTTGCAGAGGACAGCATGGAGGACTACATGAGTCATATATTCCGAGCAACTGCAAAAGAAAAAGTACAGCAGAATTCTGTGAGCCAGGCAACCAGGGCAAAATGCTTTGTTGCTTTTTTAATCATGACCAGGGACGTCCAGTCCCAGCGGGCCTGAGACTGGACGTTCCTCGAAAACATCGCCATGATCAGAGCGTGAGTATGAAAGACATTTCGAGGCATTTTTTCTGAAAGCAAAATACATGTTTAACCTTGAAATATTTGTATACAGCTACCAGACTGTCCTGGAGGCTCTTGGGAAAGAACCGACAACTATAATTGTCTTCCTGGCCAACGCCAAATCCTTCCTTGAATACTTAATGATGTACAGACCAAAGGCCATGCGCGTCTCCGTGCAGCGCGTCCGGCTCCTCCACCATGAGGTGGCCAAGCTGGCCCGGGATTTCAGCTGGCGAGTGACTATTCACCAACAGGCGGTCAAAGCCAAAAAGCTCGACCGGCTGATTTCCCGGGAGGACATGACGCGCTGCATGGAGGTGTGCAGGACGCGCATCCCCTCCCTCCTGGGTAATATCCTTCTTCAAAATGTGTTAACCTGACACTTTGAGTGGGTTGTAAATCAATTGTGTCTCTCCAGATGAGGTGGAGGCTGCGTCTCTGGACAACTTTGTGCCACGGTTTCACTTCTTTGGCTACCTGGCGGCCTACCTGGCCTCCATATATGGCCACAGATCTTGTGTTTATACCAATCTGCTGGCCAGGGAGGTAGAGGAGGCCCAAGGCAACGCCGAAACAGGCTACCTCATAAACGTAAGCTCAATTTCCATCCAGAAGTGAAACGCCCATTACAGAATTTCCAAATGCTATACACTTTCATTTTTGTGCAGGTCACTAACCATAAAACAAGCCACAAGTACGGCGTGGCTCAAATATTTCTGACCACCGAGGAGTATAAATGGTGCCTCCGCTGGCTTGTTGTCCGGGATCGCTGCGTCCCGCGCAATCCTTTTTTTTTCTCGAACACCAGAAAAGGTGTCATGAAGGACCTGCACCGTTATATGCAGAGGGCGTGGCAGGACATGGGCCTCCAGGGCCAGCCCGGATTTCTGGACATACGGACGGCGGTGTCCACATATGTAAGTTGAAAAGAATCATGTACCCATTGTTATCGTCTAGGTTTCTCATTTTTGCACTTTTTTCCTCTCCAGAACTTTGAACAAAACACGGACCGGAACACCAGGGAGAGTGTGGCACAATTTATGTATGGGTTATGTATGTATGTATTTATGTATGGACACAGGAACGCTTTTATGCACTGTACAAAACTGTAAAGAAGGCACAGGAGATGCGCCAATGCTTCATAGCACTAAGCTGCAAGAACAAGGCCACTCCTGTGTCTTCCACCTCCTCCGCCGTCGCCCCTCCGCCGTCGCCCCTTCCTCCTCCTCCGCTGGCCCTTCCACCTCCTCCGCCGTCGGCCCTTCCTCCTCCTCCGCCGTCGCCCCTTCCTCCTCTTCCGCCGTCGCCCCTTCCTCCTCCTCCGCCGGCCCTTCCACCTCCTCCGCCGTCGCCCCTTCCTCCTCCTCCGCCGGCCCTTCCACCTCCTCCACCGTCGCCCCTTCCTCCTCCTCCGCTGGCCCTTCCACCTCCTCCGCCGTCGGCCCTGCCCAACATCTGGAGAGAGTGCGTCGCCGGCTGCTCGGGAATGCCGGGGGGACTGGACAGGCAACCCTAAAACGGAAGCAATCCCCGAGCCAGGTGATACATTTTTCATTTGAGCATTACTTCAAACGTTGTGATCTTTCCTGATTTACCCTAACCCGGATTTTTTGGTTTCCTCTTTATAGGTTACAGAAATGGCCAACAAAATAAAGTTGAAGTACTCTCCAATGAAAATGGCAAGGGTCACGTTAAGAGATCTGCGGGAGACTAAATACAGCTTGAGAATCCCGAAGAAGTTCAAAATCTAAATATGTAAATAGGTAAATGTTTTATTGTTGTTTATGTTCTTAGTGTTTTTAAAAGTTTTACTGTTGTTGTTGTTCTTAGTGTTTTTAAAAGTTTTACTGTTGTTGTTGTTCTTTTACATAACTGTGGTCCTCCATGGTTCTTTTATATAACTGTGGTCCTCCATGGTTCTTTTATATAACTGTGGTCCTCCATGGTTCTTTTACATAACTCTGGTGCTCTGTGGTTCTTTTACATAACTCTGGTCCTCTGTGGTTCTTTTACATAACTGTGGTCCTCGGCCACTCTACCGCCAGAGTGGATAGCACTCTCGCCTCTCAGCAAGAAGGTCCTGGGTTCGAATCCCGGTCGGACCAGGGCCTTTCTGAGTGGAGTTTGCATGTTCTCCCCGTGTCTGCATAGGTTTCCTCCGGGTACTCCGGTTTCCCCTACCACTAAAAATATGCCCAATACACTGCATGAAAAGTTAGATTTTCGTCACCCTAAACGGCAGGAAATCACGCTCTTTTTCGGGTATCTCAGGCAGTTTTCAAAGTTTTCAGTTAAGGTGCCCTGTCCTCCAAACTGCCGCATCCATACCATGCTAATGTCCCTACTTTGCATATGAATGCAGCGAAACACTGCGGCCGGCCGAGCGCTAATGGCCCTAATTAGCATATGAATGCAGCAGCATTGGCGGATACCACTACTTTCAAACTCGTGATTGGCTGAAAAATCACATGTGGCCAGCCCACGTGGGATTACTCCCCATTGGTAGCTTACTGCCCATTGTATGAAGCTTACTCCCCATTGGATGAAATCACTACTTTCAGATAAGTATAATCTCTCGTGACTGGCTGGCAGATCTGTCACTATTGGTCACCCTGCCTCATAATTAATGTAATATTTATATAAATATATATTCATATTATTATTTATAGAGGAAATGAACATTTTCCAGGAATATGTTCATACAAAGAGAGCTTTATTAAAACACACACACAGCTTTATGCTCACACATAGGTAATTAAAAAATGACAACTCTGAACTGTCCAAATAGCCTCCTCTGGGTTGTAATTTGGCAGCGTTCTAGAGAGACGCTTAATGTGCGTGGCTCTGTACTTCCGCGCCGCCTCTAACCAGGACTGCAGCTTGACAGAGTTCAGAAAACTCCGGCTTGCGAAAAGACGGCAACTGCACAATCCACCCAAAGACACCGTCCACAACGCCTTCTTCTTCATTGGACATTAGGTCTACCGTGGCGGACTTCCAGAGTTCCACTTTGTCACTTTCTAGCACAATCAGTCTCGATTCCAGCGGCTGAAAGAATCAGTAAATATTATTAGCCACATCAAATCCTTTTTCCCATCTAAACATTTCCTGGATCAAAAACATAGTGTCTAAAGCAGACCTGGAGATTCTTATCCATGCATTTGTCTCCAGTAGGTTAGACTACTGTAACAACAGCTGCAGTACATTCAAAATGCAGCAGCTCAAGTCCTGACCAGAACCAGGAAGTACGATGGCAAGGCAAGTTTATTTGTCTAGCACAATTCATACACAAGGCAACTCGAAGTGCTGAACAAAATAAGAAAGCATTAAAATAAATAATCACAGTACATTAACAAAGATAAATATAAAATCTCTCAGTTGTAGCACAGCTAAACAGAACTGTTTTTAACCTGGTTTTAAACATTGTCAGAGAAGAGGCCTGTCTCACTTTAGCTGTGCTACAACTGAGGGAATTTATATTTATCTTTGTTAATGTACTGTGATTATTTAATGCTTTCTTTTGCTCAGCACTTTGAGTTTCCTTGTGTATGAATTGTGCTACACAAATAAACCTCCCTTGCCTTACTGTGCGATGCAGTTTAGTCTTACCCTCTTTCTTCTCGCTCGACTCTGAGCTGAACTCTTCGCCACATCCGCCCTCAATGAGTTTTCTGGCTTGGCATTTTGATGGCTCCTGCGAACCGTCTCATAATAAGTCTTACAGGCCGCTAGAAAACAATCAAAAGAGTGATATGAATAAAAATCAAACGCAAGTCACAGTAACGTCACACAAGGAAGAAACAGTAAAACACTTACACACAATGTCGTCTTTATCAACATCGTGGAAATGTGGACTTATTGTTCACATTGTATTGCAGATATTGTGTTAAGCAAATAGGAGGTCACCATCTCATTACGAGGAGAGATTAGTCTGAAAACAAAGTGTACAGTTATGATTGGTATCTATACATATCCATTACCGACACAAAACATGTGTAGATAAACCAAATTCAATTTCCATGGATACATTAACAATACTTACATAACCTTTTTGAGAAAATGGATCCTTCAATGAAGAAAAAAGTGTGATAATTCTAAGAGAATAGCTTTCTTTTTGTTTTCGGGAAGGCATTTGTCTAAGGAAAGAAAAACACTCATGGTCAAGGGACTTCATGGTTACATAAAAAGGCTAAATTAATAGTATCTACAAGTACATATTTTCACGGGGACCTAACCAAGAGATAATCTACAGGAGAACATCTACCTAGGTCATTTATAAAAGAGATCAGTACTATTTATCTTACAATGGGGCATCAATAACAGTGCTGAGAGAAACTGAATTGAAACGTGATTATTGTGAAAGGTCTTTCAAGTGATTTTCATTTTATTTAGAGTAAATATCCTTCCACTTGTAAGAAGGAACTTTAGAGTAATAACTGATACAACATACCCATGTGTTTCACTCATGTCACTGACGAGAAGGTCGACAAGTTGTCTTCGAGAGCGGTGACTTAGTGATCTCACAGAATCATAATCTTTAAGGATCTCTCGGTCACCAGGGTTTTCCTGCAGTTCCACCATCTACAAACACGTGGAAAATGTAAAATGACAATCTACAATTGTACCAAAAATCTTATGATACAAAATGCAGCAGGACCTCTTTAGCTGCGTCCTTCTCACACATGTCCTGATTGGATCTCCTTGTAACTGCCACAGAGGATTCTCCTTTAGGAGGAGACTATGGGTTCAGGTCAATTGAAAGTGATGGTGTCCATTTCCATTTGAGAAAGATCTGTTAAAAAAATAAAACATCTAAATATGATGCATTACTTATAATACTTTGTCATTTCATGATTTTGACTGTGAAATAAATGTTGTGTCTCTCCCGTGTCTCCTCCTGAAGCAAAACTCCTGAATTTAAAGCTCGGATACCCAAATTTTTCCTCCATGCATTAACAATGCATGTTATTTGTGCACAAAAGTAAAATGTTGTGAACAAATAAAACACGCAACAGGCCATTTTTATGATTATTTTGCAGACTTAAGAGCCCTGTGAGTCCTTGTTTAACTTTTTGGGCTGAGAGTGGATTTTAAATGTTTTTTCCCCCACACAGTTAGTGCCACTTTATTCCCAAACTGTGGTTAACTCATTATATTGAGAAATGTAGAGTTACCGTCAAGTGTGTTGTGACCGGGCGACGTCACGGTCCTTTAATATATTACGTGCCATTCACACTGGACAGAATAAACCCGCCTTAACGAAGTGTATTTCCCCAGTTTAGCTTTAGCCAAAAGGTTACAGCAGATATAACAGCTTCAAGTTTTACTTTCATTTTTGTCACTTTCTTTCTTGTACTGTTTTTTTCCCTGTATTATTTGAATGTCTTTTTCAGGTGGAGGTTAAGGTTGTTAAAGCAGTAATGAGTAAGTTATCACCTACAAGTGTCACTGCTTGTTGTGTCTTTTTCATAATTATACATAGAAGTAAAATACTGTACTGACAGACAAGACAAATGGAGGGGGATGTACTTACCTTTCTCCTTTCCCCATCTCCTCTGCTGCACATATGTGCATTTCAACACCAAACACAATCATATGTCATTTCTTTTTGTTATTGCTTTATGAACTTACACAGGAATCGAGGTGCCGGACAATCTTGGAAAGCTTAGCGCCAGCAGTCCCCCTTTTGGCCTTAAAGAGCTTGATGAACTGTGTCGTTAGGCAATCCAATGCTTCAACGAAATCATTGCCCAGTTTGGAGCTGGTGATCTGGTTAAATTCTGCCAGGACCTAAAAAAAAAACATAAAACACTCAAAGACCTTATGACGGGTTTGATTTATTTAGAAATACAGTTTTAATACCATTTTATATTAGAAGAGAACTACTAAAGGTTTCAAAATCAGTTGTTGTTTTTTTGGTCTGATCCCCCCAAATCGAAATAACCCCATAGCAACGCCCTTAGAAACGAAAAAACTTCACAGCCCTTGGTGACGTCAGAACGGGTACGTTTCAACGCTGTAAGTTGTTTACAATTTGGTATTCGTTCTTTTTTCGCGGATATTCAAGATGACAAGGCCGTGTACAGCGAGTCTAAGGTAACTACTAGAATGTCACATTTCGTTGTCACTGATATAGTCCAGTGGTTGTGTCAATGGACTGTCAATCCAGACACTTGGGTTCAAATCCCACCTCGGACACTTTTTCACTCTCAAAACGGCAATTTATGTGTAGTGAGCAATTGTCACCTGTAGAGGGCAGTATTGTGTTGGGCATCAGTGGAGAGAAGAGAGAAAAGGCAGTCCTGTGGCATAGATCCATGGTTTTCAATGCATGGGCATTACCCGCTGTGACGTCACACACAGGTTAGAGCATAGACAACTTAAATTCATGAAAAACACGTTCTTTTTATAAAATATAGGATTTTTTTTGGCGGAATCTCTTTCAAATCAACATTGTCATGCAATTTTGATATCCACTATTTTAAAAAAAAAAACCCGTCATAAGGTCTTTAAAGTTAAATGCATAGTTGTAAAAAATATGTACACACCTGTCTCTGTATGAAGTGCTGGCCAGCGCGCTTTGACATTTTCCACAGGTGGGGCAGAATTGACAATTTCTGGGTGTCGGACTGCATCAAGCTGTAAGCAAAAAAAGAATAATCAATATATATAAAACAATATCACATGATTTTTTCTCAAATGTGTTTAAAGGAGGTCTAGATTCACTCAATAACATTATCAAGCAATGGACTTTATTCACCATATTGCTGGCTTGAAGTGACAAAAACAAAAAAATGAACAGAAAGACAAAAGTGACAAATGAGATGAAAAAGTACAATAATAAAAGTGAAAGTCTTAGCGTTCGATTGTAACATTTTCAGCTGAACTGGTGAAAAAGGCTTTGTTGAGGCAGGGGTAAGAGGTACCTGACCAAGCACATTTTCTCCTGTTTGGCTTGACCCAAATCTAATGCTGCGTTCAGACCAGATCATTCAATGGCAACGCGCGTTCGAGCGTCAAAAAGTGGTATCTGAGACAAACATGAACTAGTATTTACAAGTGAAGGAGGAATGGAACAGATGCAATAACCTACGAGAGCAGATTCAAATAAAGACAGGAACAGTGCAAAACAAATGATATATGTTAGATATTCCACAGAACCCTAGTCCACAGTCTCCTGTACATCAGGCTCTGCCATGAGCCCAAACTGCTTTTCCTTCGGTTCTTTCGAAGCAGTCTGCTCTGTGCGCCTCGTCCCTGCTCCTGCAGCAGTTCCATGCTTTACAGAAAGTTATCACACACGGAGCAATCACAGCGGCGCTTCCTTGCGGCGGCCCGCGTAGTTAGGGCCGGGAATATGGCTCTGAACACGGCTAAAGTTAGCTACTAACAGCTACATTCACCGCTGTCCTCAGTAAACTCCCGGAGGCCGGACAGACACACACGAGTTTTATAAGATAATATAGTCGAATGTATACACGTTCTTAACACACTTCTATAGCTATATACCTTTATAAAAATGAACAACGTGTCTTAACACTTACTTACGTACATTCAAGAGTCCTCTCTTCACGTTCCACGAGACTCCACAGTCGAGCATGTGTTTAGTTGCGTTTTGCGCATGCGCACTCAGTTTCACAAAACAAGTTTTATGAAGTCCCCAAGTTTTGGTTGTGTAAAGAGAGTGACGATAACACCGGCTGTTTTATGGCATTAAAACAGCCGTTTGTGTGTGTATATATATATATATATATGGTGCTACTTTGAACCATAATTCCAGATGAGTTAATTCAGTTTTGATGCCTTCAGTGTAAATCTACAATGTTCATAGTCATGAAAAAAAATAAAAAAATCCAAACTTTTGGTCTGTACTGTACATACATATATCCTTTGATGAGCACTTACACTTTCAACATGTCTTTTGTCCTATTCGATTTATTTAATTGATTTTGACATGACAAGCTATAATCAATCATGATGAAATATTTATCTGATGTGTGAAAGTGTAGTTGTGCAGCATGGATCAAGTTGTTCACCCCCTCAACCCTGATTAGCATTTGTATAGCTCACAGCATTCCCATTTACATGTTAAAGCCTCCTGTGGAGGAGGGAGGAGGGGACAACAAACTACCGTCAACAGCCGAATCCCAGAAGTTTCACAGTAATATACAGGGCCGAAAAGAGACGAAAATCACACTTTTCATGCAGTGTCCAGTCTTGTTATCAACTCTTTCTCGTTTTAGCTTTGGGATCCATGTGCACTTACAGTCTATGATGCACACACGCCGGTTTGTTTACAACAGCGGCCGCATGGGGCGGGGCCGCGTGACCGCGCGTCATAGGATATGACGCACTACGTTGACAGAAATGTTGAAATTAGATATTACTTATACATATTTTTACAGCATTTAAAAACGTAAAGATTGTTTTTCCTCCTACAGAAACCACATTCAAACTAGAAATAAAATATAGCCCTCACACTCCATTTTCAGACATTTTTGAAAAGGCTCCAGGAGCCACTCCAGGAGCCACTCAAGAGCCGCATGCGGCTCCGGAGCCGCGGGTTGCCGACCCCTGGTCTAAACTCATGTGTTACTGTTGTCTCCGGAGCTTTTCAAAATGGCCGTGAGCAGCCCCTCCCACAGGAAATAGACAGATGCATTTGTGCACATGTTAGCTAACACGTACATGGTGACCATGTGTGCCATGCTCATGGATCTATAATAACAACTGGATAGGGTATTACTAGTGTGACAATGTGGGCTTGTAGCACTTTGGTTGACCAGGCAGTAGGGGGCGGTAGCCTGGTATAAAAGCTGCTATGCCCTGCACGTCTGCCGCTTGCCCTGCTTCCTGGTCCTGCCTGTGTGTTGCCTCGTCCCTGTCATTCCTGAGCTCCCAGCTCCAAGCCTGCGTGTGTCCCCGGTCTGGCAGCGTCCCGGGAATGGTGTGGACTAGCCGTCATGGCCACTCACCGAGCGTCATCGCCCCGGTTCGGTAGCCTGGATGTGGCTGGGGAATGCGGGTTCTGAGCCTGCTGGAGCGCGGCTGCAGCAGGCTCAGAACCCTTGTTTTTACCCTTGTTTTACCGTTGTTTTAATGAAAATGTGAAATGTAACAACAAATATTTTTCGTTCTCCTGTACACAAAGAAAAAGGACTGCTAAATTAAATGGGTTGAACGAAATTATGCCTTTTATTAATGCACCTGACCTGTGTGTCCTTTTATGGTTTTTGGTTCGAAATGTCAAAAGAACTATCTGAACCACCCGGTTACACTAGCTTACAGCTGTCCCACCCATGGGCACAGGGGGCGCTGTGGTACTGCAGACTAAATTCAGAGGGCTACCCAGAAAAAAGTCCCATAGAACTCAATGTAAATCAAAACAGCTTGACATCAGCTGACAGAGAACCTGACAGAGAACCTAAGGCTTTCAGAAATAACGGATTTTGTGGGGATTTCAGTGTCCCTTGTCATCCTGAACTTTTTTTCTTCTTAAATCTTTTGGTTTTCTTTAAATCCACACTTTACTGCTGTTAGCAGAGTGAATTATACAGTGTTTAACGTGTCAGCCTTAAAACACAATGCAACATACTTGATTTCTTCAGTCATTTATTCAATCACACTTGTCACAGGTGTAGGTGATCCTTAAATCATATAGTCACGCCAGACTGGGATGACGTTGAAAACAAATAACAAAATGAGAGCACATCTCAACACTCCCACTTGATCACATTTTTGAATTGACATTTCTTAAAGTCTATAGCTATAGCTGGTGCTATGAGACTTGGGTGGCATCTCTGACTGCCACCCCCCTGACCCAGAAATGGATTAAAGGGTAGAAAATGGATGGATGGATGGATTTCTTAAAGTGATTGTCTGGAGTTTGTCAGAGAGACGGAGAGGTGCTTGATTTGATAAAAAACGACGCAAGCTCCTCCCCCTTCCTTTCTGATTGGTCTACACCTACGTTTCCGTAACACTTTGAAATGTTAATCAGAGAACACATACATATACATTATAAATACACATGCACGGAAGTTTTCAGAATAATCTGTGAACGTTTTAATGAAAAAAATAATGTTTTTATGCACAAAAAAAGCGATCGCGGCCAACCAGGAAGTGCTATTATCATGAATTGCACATCACAGGACACATCTGCAGAGGATCTGATTATGGATGTTCAGAATATACATAAGTACCTCAGCGCGGATGTTCAGAATTCTGTGTTCAGTTTTCATGTAGTTCCAGAGCCTGTGGAGGCTTGATTCGGAGGCTCCGCGAAAACAAACAACCGAGCACCATCACCAGAAATGTACTCCTGTTCCGCCTTCTGGACATGAAAGCCAACATGCACTGCTGCCAGCTGGGATTGAAGACCGAACTGACGTGGAGCAGCCTCTGTCCAGCCGTCCACCTTCAGTGATCGAGTCCAGCGGCGAGCAGTCAGAGTCTGATGTACCGGATTCTAGTACAGCCGAACCCATTGAAGCCCAACCTGAAACTAGCAATGACCTACCTGACATACCTACCAACTTACCTGAACTTGTCGAAATACTTGCTGAAGAGCCTAATTCTGTCGAGCCCCCTGACAATGACGTTGACGTAGTTGACAACACGCTCAGACGTTCGGCCAGACAGAGAGTGCCACCTAGCAGACTACAATACATTACCCGTGGTAATCCATTGATTTCCGTAGTCCAAACAATGTTGCATAGCTTGTCTGACGCATTGTTGGTCCGCCATCACTAACCGTCCGTTTCCGTAGTATCTGCCGTTCAACTTTTTCTACCTTGCAACGGGACGTGCAAGAGGTTAGGCGGGGAGGATGTAACCCACATAAAATTCCGTGGTTAAATCATTTTAAATAATGAGAGGATAAATAACATTTTGTGAGGTCACGTGATTTTTACCTGTGTGCCGGTTCCGGATTCTCTCAGCCAATCGCGCTGCGGTATTGCCGATACATGCTTCCTGCTCTCTCTCTCCGGCAGAGAGGTGGGAGAAAGACAGCAGGACGGTCACAACAGGTTGGTCTCGCAAACTAAACTTTTTAAAGCTGGTTCAGTAAGCCTAGCGCTAAACTTTGTCCACCTCAGGAAGCTCTAACCGCCGCACGCTTCGAGCATTGACGGGTTCTCGCTGCGCTGTGTTATTGAGTGGAAATTGGTGAGTGAATGTTTATTTTTTGTGTGTTGTTCATGTAGCACTGTTGTTTTAGCAAT
Source organism: Knipowitschia caucasica (assembly GCA_964034765.1). NCBI lineage: Eukaryota > Metazoa > Chordata > Actinopteri > Gobiiformes > Gobiidae > Knipowitschia > Knipowitschia caucasica. The sequence goes on from OZ035845.1 coordinate 1,025,694, forward strand.
TGCTTGTTATTGTGATGAAATCTAGCTAGTAGGAATGTGATGACATGTGTATTTATTTGGTCCTGTTTATTTAAACAGGCCAGGTTTGCCCTGTCGGGTACAAACGCGATGGCGAGCTAAGCCCAGAGCCGAAAGCACCACGAACTGACAGCGAGCTGGCTACGTTACTTCTGCGGTCTGGTAGGAGAGCCGTTGTGGCCGTCTGCTCCCACCTTTTTCAGTCTTTGGTGAATGACGAGATGGACTATTAACGAACGCTGTGAACTATTGAACCTTGAATGAACTTTAGGAACTTTATAATGTGTTGGATCGTGCATTAACACAATTCATATGGACATTAACTTTTTTGAAATGGACTTTTATCTTGGCCGACTGTGAACAACTGTCTGAATATAAGTGTTTTTGTTACTGTATTTTTCCTGTTGCGAATCCATGTGCACTTAGAGTCTGCAGACTGTACATATTGTAAATACATATCTCACTGTACATAATATATTTCCACTTAATAATAAGGCTTATTGCCGCTAAACTGCAAACCGTGCGTCGTGCCTTTTACTTTCCCTGCACCTCCGAGCCGTACTTAGCTTCTGATCTAGCCCAACGTGATCCAATCTCTGTATATGCTACAACTGGATAGGGTATTACTAGTGTCTGCCGCTTGCCCTGCTTCCTGGTCCTGCCTGTGTGTTGCCTCGTCCCTGTCATTCCTGAGCTCCCAGCTCCAAGCCTGCGTGTGTCCCCGGTCTGGCAGCGTCCCGGGAATGGTGTGGACTAGCCGTCATGGCCACTCACCGAGCGTCATCGCCCCGGTTCGGTAGCCTGGATGTGGCTGGGGAATGCGGGTTCTGAGCCTGCTGGAGCGCGGCTGCAGCAGGCTACATTTAAGGCCAGGAGGTCAATTTAACACATTTCCTAAAATGTGTAATTCATTCAGAGTTACAGACTATCACTTTAACCCTTTAAGGATCACCTAATTTCGCTTGCTCCTTCTCGAATTATGATACCCAAATGGAAATGCTTATTGTGTGGACATCTTGTGTCTGATTTTGTGTTATGAGGCCTCATTTGAAAGGTAACACCTTTTAGTTTCTGAAAATGTATGTTACAGTTTGTTAGGAAGGACACAATCTGCACTACACCTTCTCAAACATGAGTAAAAGTTATTTTTTTTTGTCAAAAAAAAAAGAAGGCAATTTCAAAAGGTTCTCCTGAAGACATACTTTATGGTATGTTGTTCAAACTCACCAGAGCAGATGTTTGTGGTGTTGGAAACACCTGTATGAAATTTTAGACCTTTAGGTGGAACTATTTTGATGCTGGGGGCTTTTTTGGAACTAATGGGCACATTCGGCACAAGTGGTCCATTTTTGTGACAACTGTGCCTTGTAGTGTTTTACATGCAAATTATCAATGTTTTTACACCAAAAATCCATTTATATCATTTTTTGGCTATTACTCTTGCTATAAATAGCATTTTTTCCAGATATTGAAATGTTTACAGAAAAGCTATTATTTATATAGTTATAGCGCGTGTTCTCCGTGAAAAAGGCTCCGTCTTCCTCTCTTACGCATTCAAATATGACGGGAACAGTGGGAGGAAGCTAGAAGTCCGACACATCGCCTGAAACCTGAGATTATTGGCTACAAGATGATTTGATTGACATCCAAATCGGCCAATGGTAGTCAAGACAATGCTGTCATGACGCACAGATATCTATGTGAATGGAGCGCTAAAGCTAGGTGCGCTTGTTTTACTCAACTTACTCTACCTTCAAAACCATAGCACTGAAAAGTCCGGGAATGGGCTTGTTTTGAAGGGGAGGCTTATGCTGCGTTCAGACCAAACGCGATTTGGGCGGCGAAATCGCCCGTGCCGCGCGTGCCGCAATGCTTGTGCTTTTTGACTCCAGACGCTGGACCAAACACTCTGCCGCGCGGCACGCGCGGCCGATCAGAAAACAGCGCGCTTTGGGGAGGGGCTTCTCTATTGCCATAGTTCAACATGGACGACATAGAGCAGGTAGCTTTGCTTTGCCTTTTGAACCGTGCTAGACAACGTCGTCAAAGGGCGCAACGGCGACGTGTGTGGATTCATCCGATTGTCCGCGGGCGTAGGGAGTTTGGTGAGTTTCACCATTTGCTACAAGAGCTGCGCTCGGATGAGAGTCGCTTTCAGCGATACTTTCGTCTCTCCCTGGCCCAGTTTGACGACCTGTTGACCCGCATCGGTGCTCGCATCACCTACCAGGACACCAACTACAGGCGCTCAATTCCACCTGAAGAGCGCCTGTCCATCTGCCTACGGTAGTTTTACCCCATTCTCAATTATTAAATACTTCCAAAGTGTGCAATTTTTCTACCTATTCACATTTGAATAGCTCAGAAATTACTATATTTAACAATATGGCGTCTGCTTGTTACTAATTTTATATTGAATATCAAGACTAGTCACATACATTATCTTATTTTTAATTGTTATGTACAATATTATTTGCAGATTTCTTGCCACTGGGGACTCCTACAGGAGCATCGCAGGGAGCTTCAGGGTGGGCATTTCCACTGTCTCCGGGCTCATCCCAGATGTGGTGGCAGCCATCTGGGACTGCCTCGTGGGAGAGTTCATGGCTGTGCCTGGAGCAGAGGAGTGGAGGTCGATAGCGGAGGAGTTCGAGGCCAGGTGGAACTTCCCTCTGTGCTGTGGTGCCATTGATGGGAAACATGTGGCCCTGAAGGCACCCCCCAACTCTGGGTCCTTGTTTTTTAATTACAAGGGGCACCATTCGTTGGTTCTCCTTGCTGTAGTGGATGCCCAGTACAGGTTTCGGGTCATCGATGTGGGAGGGTACGGCAGAACCAGCGATGGAGGCATCATGGCCAACTCTGCCTTCGGTCAGGCTCTGCGTGAGGGCACACTCGGCCTGCCTCCTGACCAGCTCATAACTGGAGCTGACCACAGAGGACCCCAGCCCCATGTCTTTGTGGCGGATGAGGCCTTTCCCCTGCAAAGGAATTTAATGCGCCCCTTCCCAGGACGTGGTGGCCTCACCCCAGAGCAGCGCATATTTAATTACCGCCTCTCCCGGTCCCGGCTGGTGGTGGAGGATGCGTTCGGCATATGGTCAGCGCAGTGGAGAATGTTTCGGCGTCAGCTGGAAATTGTCCCTGAAGTTGTGGAGAAGTGCGTGAAGGCCACTTGTGTGAGCTCTCTTCCTTTGTGGGCCTTCAAAGAACACAGGGACATGAGAATGTTGACAAGTCAAACATAGTTCGCCACAAAATATAAAGATAGCATCAAACACTATAGCGGTCATCTTGTGGCAACCATTGCATGTATTTGTTCAGTACATTTTTGTATGTGGTATTTTAGTGTTATGTTTTTATCGAGTAAAGATACATTGGATCAGGTCAAAGCACAAATGCTCATCATCTGTAGTGCCTTGACATCTTGTGGTTTCACTGTACATTTGTCTATGGTCTATAGTGATATAATAGCCTTTGGGACAATGTTGGTGTATTATGCAGTAACACTGTCCTGTAATATTAAGTTTTTAAAAAATACCTGTGGGTGCAGAAGCAGGGGAAGCGTCAGCCCTCACAGAAGAAGCAGCAGCAGCAGCAGCAGCAGCAGCAGCAGCAGCAGCAGGAGGCTCAGGCAAAGGGTTATCTGAGCCTTGAGTGGTGTTGTCTGTCAGGCAAGAACAAAACAAACAGTTATTTCATAGCATGTGTATGTTGAGGTTTATACATTACATTAGTTCATTTGAAAGGGAACAGTGAAGTTTCACATCACACATGATCAAAAATTGTTTAAAAATAACAGGCAAAGCCTAGTTTCACCTGGCTGTCATTTAAAAACAAACTGTCAAATAAGTTAATTAATAGAAATCAATATATAAGTAAAAGCCAGCAAAATGGAGGTAAAAACACGATATAATTGGTGTTTGAGGTCTGCTGCATGACACAGACCTTCACCTCCTGACAGTCCTGCTGCTGCTGCTGCTTCTCCTGGGTGGTCGTCCCCTACGACCGGCTCCTCCTCGGCCCCTCGCCTCGCCATGTTGCCCGAGCTTTCACGGGGAGACAAGAAGGGCTCGAGGAAGGACATGACCGTTAGGAACTTCCACTGCTGCGCTGTCCCTGCTCCTGCACCACTCTTTCTCCTGTCCTTCTCCTTCCTGCACTCCTTTGCATAGGTGTCCCTCAGACTCTTCCACCGCCTTTTGCATACATCCACTGAATCAAAACATGAGCGGGAAAGTAAGCGGGAAGCTAGTAGTTGCTCGAACATTACAGAATTCTAGCGGGGAAACATACTGTTGTAAAAGTTAGAGAAAACTTACCCGGGACACCAATATCCTCACTAACCCTCCTCCAAGCAAGGTCCTTTTTTGGCCTGTCACGGTAGCTGTACTCCGCGGGGTTGTACAGCTCGGAGTGAGCGGCGACAGCAACAACCAGCTTCTCCTCCATGTTGTAGAATGTTTGTCTTCTCCTATCGTGACGTCACTTGGTCTCTGTTGGAGAAAGCTCCTGATTGGTCGACGCTCGCGATCTGAGCGAAAAAGTTCAACAATGTTCAACTCCAGCGTCGGCCGCTCACATCGCGTCCACCGCTCACATCGCTCAAAACGCTTGAAGACTCGCCGCGCGTGCCGGTCGTGCCGCGCCGCTTGATCGCTCGCCGCTCCCTGAAGCGCGTCCCCCATGTATTGTCAATGTAATCCTGACGCTCTCGCCGCCCAAATCGCGTTTGGTCTGAACGCAGCATTAGAGGAAGACGAACATACCCAGTGACGCTAGCTAAACAGTAAAATGTCCTCTTCATACAGTGCGCAAAGAACAGGTTTTGTTTTTGTTTGTGCAACTTTCAATGCTCAAATATGTTGTTACAAGTGGATATCTACTATAAGGATGACTTTGAAGAAAAAACAACTGGATATAATTATTCTCTAGACCCTAACGAACAAAACTAATGCACACATGTGTGGATAAGACGTGATTTGCCCCAGAATATTAGCATGACAAGGTAAGAAAGGACAATATATATTTTAAATATATATACAGTTTGACTACTTATTCTTACTTTTGGTTATATTTAATGTTTATTTGAACATAATGCGTGTATAGAGGTGACACAAGTGAATTCTAATACTGATGCTGTTAAATGAAAAATAACTGAATCCTCCCTGTACAGGGAGGGTGATCCTAAACACAAGTACCATACACCTTTAACATAGGCATCATTTAAGTTTTAAACACCAAACATAAACATACAAACATAAACAAACATTTTTTTATATTTATTTACACACCAGGTGAACATATACATAGGGACAGTCAATAAGCAAGCAATACAAACAATGTTAATATTAGTTATAGAGAGGACTTAAAGAAATATATAACTATACCTGTGTGTGTGTGGGTGTGTGGGTGTGGCTGTGTGTGTGGGTGTGTGCGCGCGCGGCGGGGTTATTAACCTAAATGGGGGGTAAGAGTGACAGATATATAAGATGTAATACAGTGATAGACGGTATACAGTAAGACCATTTACCAACGGACTACAGAATAAATAAATAATAAAAAAAAAATAATAATAATAATAATAACACCAACAACAGTAATAATAATAATGGTAATAATAATAAAGATAAAATAATGATATAAGTACATCAATAAACTAATCAATTAACGAGTCACAATAACAGCAGGACAACAGTAACAATAACAACAGAAAGGAGATTCAACTATATCAAATCATTAGCCTCTTAGAGAATTAAGATGCATACATATACACACATAATTATTATTAATAATAATAGATAACTGTCAACCTATTTATAAAATAGATATATACATGTATACCCACCCATACATACATACATATACATACATACACATACACACATATATACACATCTATATAGACATATATACACATACATACACACATACATACACATACACACACATATATATATATACAATACACATATATATACAAATATATATATATACACATACACATGTACACCCACATACTGTACATACCCGCACAGTCATGCATATACACCCACACACATACTATACAATACAATACAATACAATACAATTTATTCTTGTATAGCCCTAGGTCACAACAGAAGTCATCTCAGAGGACTTAACAAAACCATTGAAATCACCAACACAGGTCAGAGAATCAACAGTTAAAACACATGAAGAATACAGTATAAAGCACACACAGAAGAAAATGTCCATACATGTTGTAGAATGCTAAAGTGTCCTGATCATCACCAATCCTTTCTGTTGGACACTAACTGTCCAACAAGACCCTCCTGCATCGACAAGGAAAAACTCTTAAAAAACCCAGTGGGAAAAAGTGAGAAACCTTGGAGGAGAACTAGGGAAACCCACAGGGAGGGAGACCCATATGAGAAAGGGATCCGCTCCTCCGGACGGACAGACTAATGATCTAGGACCTAAGCTAGCTACAGAACGTGGACCAGTGGACGCTGAACGTGGACAGGTCCGGTGCAGGACCGAAGCACTCCCAGGCGGGTCGGGCGGGGCAGTCCGCAGGTGTAGATGGAAGAGGCCAGGCTCAGAGATCCCGTCATCGTACCATGAAACAGACAATGGGACAACGGGTGAATAGCAATGAACAAACTACAGTCAGAATCCTAAAAATGCTAAACAGATAAAGTAGGAAGAAGGAGAGGATAGTGCTCAAGTTACCATACTTCTCCCAGCAAACTGACTCCCTATGCAGCTTGACTAACACTCTGAGGAGTTTAACCTTCTCCGAGTCTTACCTTCCTAGCCATATGCTAAACTAAAGAGGACTGTTTTAAACCTAGCCTTGAATAAAGAATAACATACAGCATAATATATAACATAATATACAACATAACACAATACATTATTGAATAATATATAACATAATATATAACATAATACAGCATATATATATATAATATATACACTACATATTATATATTACCTAATTATATGCTAAATTAAAGTAAAGTGCTTTAAGCCTGGCCTTGAATGTGGAGACCGTATCTGCTTCCTTAACATAAATGGGAAGCTGATTCCACAGTAAAGGAGCTTGGTAGCTAAATGCTCTGCCACCAACAGTGACCTTTGAGACCTTAGGGACCACCAGACGTCTGGCGTTTTGTGAGCGCAACGCTCGACTTGGTTGATACGACACTAACGTGTCTTGGAGATAAGAAGGAGCCAAGCCATTTATGGCTTTATATGTTAAGAGTAGGATTTTAAACTTTATTCTGTACTCCACAGGGAGCCAGTGGAGTGATTTTAACACCGGAGTTATGTGCTCCCTCCTTTTGGTACCTGTTAAGATCCTAGCTGCTGTATTCTGAACGAGCTGGAAGCTCTTCAAAGAGGCTTTAGGGCACGCTGCCAATAAAGCGTTACAGTAGTCGAGCCTTGAGGTGACAAACGCGTGAATGAGTTTTTCCGCGTCACTTTTAGGAAGGAAATTCCTAATTTTAGCGATGTTCCGTAAGTGGAAGTACGCCGTTTTAGTTGCTTGGCTTATATAAGCCTTGAAGGAGAGTTCTTGGTCAAAAATGACTCCAAGATTCCTCACAGTGTTACTGGGTATTATACTGACATTATCGAGAGTAACCATCTGGTTAGTGAGGGAGTCACGCAGGCGCTTCGGACCGAGTAGGATCACTTCTGTCTTCTCCGGGTTGAGAAGTAGGAAGTTAAGAGTCATCCACATTTTAAGGTCCTTTATGCAGGCACTGAGCTTTTCTAGCTGATCTGTCTGATTAGGCTTCATCGACAGATAAAGCTGTGTGTCATCTGCATAGCAGTGGAAATTAATTCCATGCTTTTTAATAATGTTTCCCAGTGGCAGCATGTAGAGAGTAAAAAGAATCGGTCCGAGTACCGAACCCTGCGGCACACCGAATTCCACTCCAGAATAAGGCGACGAGTCCTGATTCACATTGACGAAGTGATATCGATCTGATAAATAGGATTTAAACCAGCCAAGGGCTGTTCCTCTAAGACCTATATCACATTCTAGCCTCTGCAGTAGAATGCTGTGGTCTATTGTGTCAAATGCAGCACTAAGGTCCAGTAGGACCAGCACTGACACTTGTCCATTATCGGCAGCTAGTAGTAAGTCATTTGTGACTTTGACTAGTGCCGTTTCAGTGCTATGATGAGCTCTGAATCCTGATTGAAAGACTTCAAACATATCATTTTCCTGCAGGTGGCAGCGGAGCTGCTCAGCTATAAGTTTTTCCAGGATTTTAGATATAAAAGTGAGGTTCGAGATCGGTCTGTAGTTTGTAAGTATTTCTGGGTCCAGGTTTGTTTTCTTCAGAAGGGGTTTGATTACCGCGGTTTTAACAGCTTGTGGGACATAGCCACATTGTATGGATGCGTTTATTATATTTACGATAGGCTCAATTATCAAAGGAAGTATGTCTTTGAAGAGCCATGTCGGGACTGCGTCTAACATGCAAGTTGAGGCTTTTGAGGATGTGACCACAGAGATCACCTCTGCTTGGCTCACAGCCATGAATTTATTAAGGCCCACTGAAGAGTCTAAGTGGGAAGTCACGTATGCCGCTTCAACCTGTCCACCACTAACAGCAGGAGCAACCTCCTCCAGCTTGTCACGGATGGATGTAATTTTATTATTAAAGAAGTGGAGAAAGTCGACACTGCTCAGTGAGCTTGGAATTTTAGGCTCGATTGCGCTATGGCAGTTTGTGAGTTTAGCGACGGTACCAAACAAAAATCTACTGTTGTTTTTATTCGCTTCTATTAAAGTTGAATAGTATTGAGTTCGAGCCCCGCGAAGGGCCTTCTTGTAGTTTCGGAGACCTGCTTTCCACTCCCTGTGGACAGGCTCCGAGTGGGAGTGGCGATATAGCCTCTCCAATTTTCTGACGTCCTGTTTTAAAGTGTGGAGTTGAACACTGTACCAGGGCGACGATGATCTAATCCTAATGGTTTTCTGTTTTAAAGGAGCTGCTGCATTTAATGCAGATTTTAAAGACTCCATAGTGTTGCCCACCGTTTGGTCAATGACTGAGGGACTGCAGCTGCTGTGAACAGGTTCACCTGCAGCAGTATTCAACATAGGCTGTATTAGTTCTTTGAACCTTGTGATAGATTTATCATTTAAGGTTCTTTTCATTATGGTTTTATCTTGCGGGACAGGAAAGTCCTCCAAAGCGAGATCAAACGTGATCAAGAAATGGTCAGACAGCAACGAGCTTTGACGCTGGATGTCAACATTGGAGACATCACAGCCGTAGGTCAGGACAAGGTCCAAGGTGTGGTTATGAATGTGAGTAGGTTCCTCGACATTCTGAGTAAAACCAACACCATCTAGTACGGCGCTGAAAGCTTTGTTTAAGCTGTCAGTGCTGTCGTCCACATGTATATTGAAGTCTCCAGCTATAACTATGTTTTCCCATTCCAAAACTAGGTTTGAAATGAAGTCAGAGAATTCTGTTAGGAACTCGCTGTAAGGACCAGGAGGTCGGTATAAAACTATAAATAGTACTGCTTTTTGTTTTCTCCACCCAGGACAGGTGATTGAAAGTGTTAAGTTTTCAAACGAGTGAAAAGCGTTGTTGGTTTTGGGACTAAGAACCAAGTTGGTGTGTGATATAATCGCAACACCACCGCCGCGACCTGTAGCTCTGGCTTTCTGGTAGTTAACATGCGTCGGAGGAGTGCACTCATTCAATCTAACGTACTCGTCCTGTTGGAGCCAAGTCTCCGAGAGCGCTAACAGATCCAAGCCCTTGTCTATAATAAGTTCGTTTATGAGAAGCGATTTAGACGAGATTGATCTGACGTTCATTAAACCACATTTAACAACCCTACTGTTAGAACTATTTCTGTCTGTCTGAACTTTTATTAAGTTACTGTGTCTGACACCCAGGTCAGATTTCCTCGCATATAGTGCTTTAGACTTCAAGCGGGGAACACACACAGTTTCAATCTGACTAGGTTCTGAGGCTAGTAACTGAGCACACACAGGCACACACACACATGCACACACAGTTTCAATCTGACTAGCCTCTGAGGCTAGTAACTGAACAGATGGGGGCTCAGAGGTTGTGGCAGAGCAGCTCTGCACCCGGGCCTCAGTTCTGCACCGTCATTTGAGCCGAGCAGAACAGTTTAGAGCCAGGGCCAAATTCTTAGCCAAAAGGGATGTACCCGCCAACGTTGGGTGGATATCATCCGAGCGGATGAGACCGGGCTTTCCCCAAAAGGCACTCCAATTGTCAACATGAACAACACCACTTCGAGGGCACCAGCCAGACAGCCAGCGGTTGAAAGCCAAGTGTCTGCTGAATGCTTCTGCACTGCTAGTGCTAGGTAGGGGCCCAGAGAAGATGACAGTGTCGGCCATTGTGCTAGCCAGCTTGCACACCGCGGCGACTTGCAGCTTCAACACCTCGGACTGTTTCCGCCGAACGTCATTACCACCCGCGTGAATAACAATTCGACGGAAACGCTGCTTGTGGGTCATCATGAGCCTCAGATTCCCTTCAATATCACCAAGCCTGGCCCCAGGGAAGCACCGAACAGTGGCTCCTGGGATCTTAACACCTCTAACAATAGAGGAGCCAATTACCAGCGCATCAGCGACTCCATCGGCTCTCTCAGCAGCTCTCTCAACGGCTCTCTCAGTGGGGCCTTCTTCCCCGCCCGGCCGCGCGGGGGCGCAGCCGGACAGAGCGTCCCAGCGATTGTAAATGCTAACAGGAGGAGGCCCAATGGGGAAACTACCAACAACACGTGGCCCTCTCCGAACAGTCACAAAGCCATCACTATCCTGGTCTTGTCCCAGCTGCGGAGGACGGGCTGGGAGGCTAGGCTCGCTAGTTCTCCTCTGCCTTTCCCTAAAGCTGCGCTCCGCTGTCCCTGAGGATACGGCCTGGCTGTAGCTAATGCTAGCGCTAGCTCGAGACTCCAGTGCTCGGAGACGCAGCTCTAACTCACTGACCCTGGATTCCAGAGCTACGACTACACTACACTTCACACATCTATCACTACCCTCAGAGAAGGATCCAGGGTTTAGACTCGCCATATGGCAACTCGAGCAGTAAAGGATTGAGGGAGAGACAGCAGCCGCCATAGTAGCGAGTTAGCGGCTAGGCTAGGCTAAGCTAGGCTAGGCTAGGCTAGTCCGGATCCGGGCCCGCACAACAGACTCCGAGACCAGACAAACAACCGCTACCTAAACCTCAGCTACAGTACAGCTGACTCGGAGTGCTTACACAGTTAGCTTGGTGTACAATACGTGGATTTGTAATGTGTTTGTTAGTGCAAACAGAGAGCAGAGTGATAGCAGTCAAGAAACACGCTCACCGGATACAGGAAGTCACGTCATCACTATACAAACATATTACAATCGATTTTTTCCAGATTATTACAAGTTCCAACATCATATAATGTTGGAACTTAATGGAGGCACACGAAACATATTATATTTTAAAATTGGCTATTGTTTGATGTTATTATTGATATTATTGATGATGTATGGTGTTTCCCCTACATAGTGAGGTGCATTAAAAAGAGCCAGGGTGTGAAGTGGGTCCATTGGTGAGGCTGGTTGCTCCCCTCCAGTAAACTCTCACCCAGCTGTCCTAACAACTGAACAAATGTTGGCTATTGAGCTGAACTATTCTGTGTAGTGCATTAAAAAGATGGGGATAAATGAGTCCGTTATGAGGGGGAACCTCACAACAGACCCATCTCCCCACTGCCCCAATCCTAAATATTTTCTAGCGGTGATAAGTCGTATGTTAAATGTGCCTCCTACACAATGTATTTTATTAATTTGTTTATAATTATATATTATTATTTTTTCCTATTATTTGTGTGTGTGTATATACACATGAATACAAGCTAGCTTATACATATAGACATAAATAATGGCATGGGGGTACATGTTTCACAGTCATAAACACAATTATGTATTTATTTGTTTTTAGTAATTATTATTTTAATATTGTTAATCCATCCATCCATTTTCTTCCCCTTAATCCATTTCTGGGTCGGGGGGGTTGCAGTCAGAGCTGCACCCAGGACACAGAGCACCAGCCCCTCACTGATCCTCCTGCAGGTGGTGAGTCCACAGGAGCTGAGATCTTTCAGTGGGGGCTTTAGGCAAAGTGGGGTTAAGTGTCTTGCCCAAGGACACAACGGCAGTAGTCATCAGTGGGAGTTGTGAAGTAGGTCTTATGGTGGGCTTGAACCCACAACCTTCAGGCCCAAAGGCCAATGCTCTACCAACTGAGCTACTGTCGCCCCTAATATTGTTAATATTCTATTTATTTTTTATTCTTCATTTATCTATATTTTATTTATTTATCTTTCTTTTTAAGTATGCAAGAGGGCGGTCAGTGCGGAGGGTGTGTTGTCTGGGTTCATGGATGTGTTGTGTAATGAAATGTAGTCTACAATAAGGTTTTTCCAAATGGCAATGTGTATGTTGGCCTTTGTTTTCCAGTTTATGAGGATTACTTTTTTGGCGATGGCTAGCGACAAGAGAAGGTGTTGTGTGCTGTGCTGGTTGAGTTTGATGGTGGATGTGTCTCCTAGTAGACAGAGGGAAGGGGACATTGGGATGTGGCAGCCAAATAGTGTGCTGAGTGAGTTGGTGACTGTTTCCCAGAATGTTTGGACAGGTGTGCAGTGCCAGAGAGCGTGAATGTAGTTGTCCTGAGATCCTTGAGTGCATTGTGTACAAGTGTCTGTTGTGAATCCCATTTTGGCGAGTTTGTGTCCGGTGTAGTGGGTTCTGTGAAGGATTTTATATTGAATGAGTTGGAGATTGGAATTTTTGGTCATTGAATATATGTTTTTGCAGATTTGGGTCCAGAAGTTGGCATCAGGAGCAACTGCTATATCCTGTTGCCATTTTTCTGTTGGAAGAGATTGTGTTTGATCTGCTTTTCTGAATAGTTTGTATATTTTTGAGTTTAGTTTCTTTGTGGAGATATTTAAAAAAGATTCAATTGAATCATGTGGTTCCAAGTTTATTGGAGAGCGGTTATTGATTTTGGGTTGAATTGCTGATTTGATTTGATAGTATTCAAGGAAGCAATTGCTCCTGATGCCATACCCCTGGACCAAGTGTGGGAGTGGTGAAAATGTTCCGTTTGAGATTATGTGACCAAGGTGAGTTATTCCCTTTTCTACCCAAGAGTGAAAGTAAAGAGGTTTGTTGTTGGTTGTGAATTCAGGGTTGTGCCAGATAGGTGTGTGTATGGAAGGAAAGAGTGGTGCATTTAGTAGTTGGTGTAGTTTCCACCAGGCTGCCAGAGCTGCTGCTATTGTTGGAGCTTTGAAAAGGGGATTTTTTTTAATAGTGCAGTTTAAAAAGGGTAGGTCTGAGAGTTTGATGTGTTTGCATATTGTTTGTTCGATGTCTGTCCAAATTGTATCTGCTGTGTTTGGGTGGATCCATTTGTGTATGTACTGTAGGTGGGCTGATAATGAGTAATGTTGGAAGTTTGGTGCGTTGAGTCCGCCCTGAAGCTTTGGTTTCTGTAGTGTGGCGAGTTTGATTCTTGGGGGTTTGTTTTTCCCAGTAAAATTTGTTAATAGTTGTGTTGAGGGATTTGAACCAGGTCAAGGTTGGTTGTACTGGGGTCATTGAAAAGAGGTAATTGATTTTGGGGAGGATTGACATTTTTATTATTGCTATTCTGCCTGTGAGTGAGACTGGGAGGTTCATCCAACGTTGGAGATCATCTTCTATTTGTTTGATTAGTAGTGGAGTGAAATTAAGAGAAAACAGCTCTGACAGTCTGGGGGAAACCTTTATTCCCAGGTAGGTGATGTGGTGAGTAGAGAGTGGGATTGGGGGTGCTGTGGCTGCCACATCCCAGCTGTTTGGATGTAGGGGAAGTATAAATGATTTGTTCCAGTTGATTGAATATTGTGAGACTTTGGAGAATGATTCAATTAGGTTTATTGTATGGCGTAGTGAGGATGTGGGATTTTGTAGAAAGAGGAGAATGTCGTCTGCATAGAGGCTGATTTTGTGTTCTATGGTTTGTGTTTGGAATCCTTTGATCTGGTTATTTTGACGGACTGCTGCTGCGAGAGGTTCTATGAATAGTAGGAATAGAAGTGGAGAGAGTTGGCATCCTTGGCGGTTTCCTCGGTGTAGAGTGAAGTGACGTGATGTTTGACCATTGGTGATGACAGTGGCTGTAGGTGAAGTATATAGAATCTTTAACCAATTGATGAATGAGCCCCGGAAACCAAACCTCTCCATTGTGGCAAACAGGAAAGTCCAGTCCACCCTGTCAAAGGCCTTCTCTGCGTCTAAAGTAGCTATGATGGATTTGTCGTAATGTGATGATGACCAGTGAATTAGATTGTAGAGTCTCCGGGTGTTGGTGGATGCGTGTCTTCACCAACTTCACCATTTGTAACTTGGTCGCTGGCTTTGTGAGTACATCAGCAACCATTTCATTAGTAGGACAGTATATCCAATGAATCCTGCCTGTGTCTAATGTGGACCTCACAAAGTGGTATTTGATATTCACATGCTGACACCTTTGTCGCTGCACAGGATTCTTGGCTAAAGCTATAGCCCCCTGATTGTCCTCATATAGATGACATGTATATATTTGACCATCGACACACTCCAAGAGCTGTTGTAAGTAAATACACTCTTGCATGGTCGCAGCCAAAGCCATGTACTCGGCCTCACAAGTGGACAGAGCCACAGTGGGTTGTCTTTTGGTCCGCCATGACACTAGTGGCCCATCTTTGTTGAGGCTGGTACAGTAACCACTCGTGCTCCTGCGGTCACTCACATCTGCAGCCCAATTAAAATCCCTGTAAGCATAAATTATAGACTCATCTATGTACTTTCTGAAACTGAGGCCTTTGTCTTCTGTTCCGTTTAAATATCTTAAAGTGTGCTTAACAGTGGTCCATTGTTCTAATGTAGGTCTTGTAAAGTACTGTGACAGTTTATTGAGCACAAAACTCAGATCTGGTCTGGTACAGGTTGCTAGGTAGATGAAGCTACCCGCAGCCTCTCTGTACTTGGTAACATCGCTGTAGTCCAGTTTGTGTTCGCAGATTGTAGCTCTGGCTTTACACTTCACCATGTCCAACCTTTCCAATATTTTATGTGTGTATTTGGATTGGGACATCTTCACACAACTATCTGTCCGCTCAAGGTCTATACCCAAAAAAAATTCTTCATTTTGAATTTGGACTGGACCATCTCTTTCACACATTTTAAGACAATTACATCACTGGTTGCAATAATCAATTCATCAACCCAAATTATAATGTAAGTCTTGTCCTTGTTTACTCTGGTATACACACAATGGTCAGTTCTGCTAATCTCCCGGTCTCCATGAAGTCCCATGCGCTACTGAGCACAAGCCATTCGTTTGAGTAGGACGCCATCTTGGATCACTGGGGGCTTGGCTAACACATGCAGGTTCATGTTAGCTAACACATGCAGGTTCATGTTAGCTAGCACATGCAGGTTCATGTTAGCTAACACATGCAGGTTCATGTTAGCTAACACATGCAGGTTCATGTTAGCTAACACATGCAGGTTCATGTTAGCTAACACATGCAGGTTCATGTTAGCTAACACATGCAGGTACATGTTAGCTAACACATGCAGGTTCATGTTAGCTAACACATGCAGGTTCATGTTAGCTAGCACATGCAGGTACATGTTAGCTAACACACGCAGGTACATGTTAGCTAACACATGCAGGTTCATGTTAGCTAACACATGCAGGTTCATGTTAGCTAACACATGCAGGTACATGTTAGCTAGCACATGCAGGTTCATGTTAGCTAACACATGCAGGTTCACGTTAGCTAGCACATGCAGGTACAGGTTAGCTAGCACATGCAGGTTCATGTTAGCTAACACATGCAGGTTCATGTTAGCTAGCACATGCAGGTACAGGTTAGCTAACACATGCAGGTTCATGTTAGCTAACACATGCAGGTTCATGTTAGCTAACACATGCAGGTACATGTTAGCTAGCACATGCAGGTTCATGTTAGCTAGCACATGCAGGTTCATGTTAGCTAACACATGCAGGTTCATGTTAGCTAACACATGCAGGTTCATGTTAGCTAACACATGCAGGTTCATGTTAGCTAGCACATGCAGGTTCATGTTAGCTAGCACATGCAGGTTCATGTTAGCTAACACATGCAGGTTCATGTTAGCTAGCACATGCAGGTTCATGTTAGCTAACACATGCAGGTTCATGTTAGCTAACACATGCAGGTTCATGTTAGCTAGCACATGCAGGTACAGGTTAGCTAACACATGCAGGTTCATGTTAGCTAACACATGCAGGTTCATGTTAGCTAGCACATGCAGGTACATGTTAGCTAGCACATGCAGGTCCATGTTAGCTAACACATGCAGGTCCATGTTAGCTAACACATGCAGGTTCACGTTAGCTAACACATGCAGGTTCATGTTAGCTAACACATGCAGGTACATGTTAGCTAACACATGCAGGTACATGTTGGCTAACACATGCAGGTACAGGTTAGCTAACACATGCAGGTTCATGTTAGCTAACACATGCAGGTTCATGTTAGCTAACACATGCAGGTTCACGTTAGCTAACACATGCAGGTTCATGTTAGCTAACACATGCAGGTTCATGTTAGCTAACACATGCAGGTTCATGTTAGCTAACACATGCAGGTTCATGTTAGCTAACACATGCAGGTTCATGTTAGCTAACACATGCAGGTTCATGTTAGCTAACACATGCAGGTTCATGTTAGCTAACACATGCAGGTTCATGTTAGCTAGCACATGCAGGTTCATGTTAGCTAGCACATGCAGGTTCATGTTAGCTAACACATGCAGGTTCATGTTAGCTAGCACATGCAGGTTCATGTTAGCTAACACATGCAGGTTCATGTTAGCTAACACATGCAGGTTCATGTTAGCTAACACATGCAGGTACATGTTAGCTAACACATGCAGGTACATGTTAGCTAACACATGCAGGTACATGTTAGCTAACACATGCAGGTTCATGTTAGCTAACACATGCAGGTTCATGTTAGCTAACACATGCAGGTCCATGTTAGCTAACACATGCAGGTTCACGTTAGCTAGCACATGCAGGTTCATGTTAGCTAGCACATGCAGGTTCATGTTGGCTAACACATGCAGGTACAGGTTAGCTAACACATGCAGGTTCATGTTAGCTAACACATGCAGGTTCATGTTAGCTAACACATGCAGGTACAGGTTAGCTAACACATGCAGGTTCATGTTAGCTAACACATGCAGGTTCATGTTAGCTAACACATGCAGGTAAATGTTAGCTAACACATGCAGGTTCATGTTAGCTTAATGAGTCTCTCCGGAGACTTCTCTCTCGCTCACTTCCGTCAATAGAAGCAGCGTGACTTGTAGTACGGAGAGAAGTTAGTGCGCGGACGTAGCGCCCCTCAGATTACTACACCTCACAATATAGTACCCGTTTTATCCGCTGAGAAAATCGACTGTTACATTTCTGTGTTACTATACTTTGCAGTGTAACACGTCACGTAACTATATACATTTAATAGGGAACACTTGGAAGAGTTTGGTAGCTTCTAGCGGGAGCTACCTTTTGGTGCTACAAAATATACAGAGGAGGCTGCGGTTGTGCTCCCGCTTTTGCTCCGTTTGCATGACAGAGCGCACGGACTAAGACCAGACAGGTACGTATTAACTAGTCTAAGGTAAGGTAAGAACATATGTCAGTATGTAAAAACGGTAAACTATTCCTTTAAGTTTGGTTCTCTGTCCTCATCATCCC
Organism: Knipowitschia caucasica; assembly: GCA_964034765.1. NCBI lineage: Eukaryota > Metazoa > Chordata > Actinopteri > Gobiiformes > Gobiidae > Knipowitschia > Knipowitschia caucasica. Next base: position 1,043,543 of record OZ035845.1, read on the forward strand.
TCCTCCTGCTGGGGGACTCATGAGCCCAGGGCCATGGGTCCTCTGTCCTCCTCATCCCTCCTCCTGCTGGGGGACTCATGACCCCAGGGCCATGGGTCCTCTGTCCTCATCATCCCTCCTCCTGCTGGGGGACTCATGAGCCCCCCAGCAGGAGGAGGGATGATGAGGACATCCCTCCTCCTGCTGGGGGACTCATGAGCCCAGGGCCATGGGTCCTCTGTCCTCATCATCCCTCCTCCTGCTGGGGGACTCATGACCCCAGGGCCATGGGTCCTCTGTCCTCATCATCCCTCCTCCTGCTGGGGACTCATGACCCCAGGGCCATGGGTCCTCTGTCCTCATCATCCCTCCTCCTGCTGGGGACTCATGACCCCAGGGCCATGGGTCCTCTGTCCTCATCATCCCTCCTCCTGCTGGGGGACTCATGACCCCAGGGCCATGGGTCCTCTGTCCCTCATCATCCCTCCTCCTGCTGGGGGACTCATGAGCCCAGGGCCATGGGTCCTCTGTCCTCATCATCCCTCCTCCTGCTGGGGACTCATGACCCCAGGGCCATGGGTCCTCTGTCCTCATCATCCCTCCTCCTGCTGGGGGACTCATGAGCCCAGGGCCATGGGTCCTCTGTCCTCATCATCCCTCCTCCTGCTGGGGGACTCATGACCCCAGGGCCATGGGTCCTCTGTCCTCATAATCCCTCCTCCTGCTGGGGACTCATGAGCCCAGGGCCATCTGTTATCTATAATGTGATCTATTATAATATATAGTTTTATAAACCTGCATGTGTCACTGCTAATTTACACATCATGCGTTACAGCACGTACGCGTTATACGCGCAGCAGACGCGCGTAACTTTTTTCCATGTTAACCTATGATATTTACACTTCTAGCGTTATACGAGCGTATGACGGACGTATGACGCGAAGCTTCGCTCTAATTTAGGATGGATTTCTAATTTCCCATTGAGATCTCATGTAAAACATGATTTTTCTAGCGGTCCTTGGCTCTAGATCACATCTACACACACACAGCACTTGTGTCTAAACATCAGCAGGAGGAGCAGCAGGTTTTACAGTGATTCTGGACATCGTTTTTTTTCTTTCATAAAGTCTGGCGTCTGGCCAAACCAGCACAGAGACCATGAAGACAAACACATGTGGTTTGTGTTGCTCTACATCAGTCCTCTGTACTGTCCTCTACACTGCTCCATAGACTACACAGGGACAGCATCAGTCTCTGTACTGTCCTCTACACTGCTCCATAGACTACACAGGGACAGCATCAGTCTCTGTACTGTCCTCTACACTGCTCCATAGACTACACAGGGACAGCATCAGTCTCTGTACTGTCCTCTACACTGCTCCATAGACTACACAGGGACAGCATCAGTCTCTGTACTGTCCTCTACACTGCTCCATAGACTACACAGGGACAGCATCAGTCTCTGTACTGTCCTCTACACTGCTCCATAGACTACACAGGGACAGCATCAGTCCTCTGTACTGTCCTCTACACTGCTCCATAGACTACACAGGGACAGCATCAGTCTCTGTACTGTCCTCTACACTGCTCCATAGACTACACAGGGACAGCATCAGTCTCTGTACTGTCCTCTACACTGCTCCATAGACTACACAGGGACAGCATCAGTCTCTGTACTGTCCTCTACACTGCTCCATAGACTACACAGGGACAGCATCAGTCTCTGTACTGTCCTCTACACTGCTCCATAGACTACACAGGGACAGCATCAGTCTCTGTACTGTCCTCTACACTGCTCCATAGACTACACAGGGACAGCATCAGTCTCTGTACTGTCCTCTACACTGCTCCATAGACTACACAGGGACAGCATCAGTCTCTGTACTGTCCTCTACACTGCTCCATAGACTACACAGGGACAGCATCAGTCTCTGTACTGTCCTCTACACTGCTCCATAGACTACACAGGGACAGCATCAGTCTCTGTACTGTCCTCTACACTGCTCCATAGACTACACAGGGACAGCATCAGTCTCTGTACTGTCCTCTACACTGCTCCATAGACTACACAGGGACAGCATCAGTCTCTGTACTGTCCTCTACACTGCTCCATAGACTACACAGGGACAGCATCAGTCTCTGTACTGTCCTCTACACTGCTCCATAGACTACACAGGGACAGCATCAGTCTCTGTACTGTCCTCTACACTGCTCCATAGACTACACAGGGACAGCATCAGTCTCTGTACTGTCCTCTACACTGCTCCATAGACTACACAGGGACAGCATCAGTCTCTGTACTGTCCTCTACACTGCTCCATAGACTACACAGGGACAGCATCAGTCTCTGTACTGTCCTCTACACTGCTCCATAGACTACACAGGGACAGCATCAGTCTCTGTACTGTCCTCTACACTGCTCCATAGACTACACAGGGACAGCATCAGTCTCTGTACTGTCCTCTACACTGCTCCATAGACTACACAGGGACAGCATCAGTCTCTGTACTGTCCTCTACACTGCTCCATAGACTACACAGGGACAGCATCAGTCTCTGTACTGTCCTCTACACTGCTCCATAGACTACACAGGGACAGCATCAGTCTCTGTACTGTCCTCTACACTGCTCCATAGACTACACAGGGACAGCATCAGTCTCTGTACTGTCCTCTACACTGCTCCATAGACTACACAGGGACAGCATCAGTCTCTGTACTGTCCTCTACACTGCTCCATAGACTACACAGGGACAGCATCAGTCTCTGTACTGTCCTCTACACTGCTCCATAGACTACACAGGGACAGCATCAGTCTCTGTACTGTCCTCTACACTGCTCCATAGACTACACAGGGACAGCATCAGTCTCTGTACTGTCCTCTACACTGCTCCATAGACTACACAGGGACAGCATCAGTCTCTGTACTGTCCTCTACACTGCTCCATAGACTACACAGGGACAGCATCAGTCTCTGTACTGTCCTCTACACTGCTCCATAGACTACACAGGGACAGCATCAGTCTCTGTACTGTCCTCTACACTGCTCCATAGACTACACAGGGACAGCATCAGTCTCTGTACTGTCCTCTACACTGCTCCATAGACTACACAGGGACAGCATCAGTCTCTGTACTGTCCTCTACACTGCTCCATAGACTACACAGGGACAGCATCAGTCTCTGTACTGTCCTCTACACTGCTCCATAGACTACACAGGGACAGCATCAGTCTCTGTACTGTCCTCTACACTGCTCCATAGACTACACAGGGACAGCATCAGTCTCTGTACTGTCCTCTACACTGCTCCATAGACTACACAGGGACAGCATCAGTCCTCTGTACTGTCCTCTACACTGCTCCATAGACTACACAGGGACAGCATCAGTCTCTGTACTGTCCTCTACACTGCTCCATAGACTACACAGGGACAGCATCAGTCTCTGTACTGTCCTCTACACTGCTCCATAGACTACACAGGGACAGCATCAGTCTCTGTACTGTCCTCTACACTGCTCCATAGACTACACAGGGACAGCATCAGTCTCTGTACTGTCCTCTACACTGCTCCATAGACTACACAGGGACAGCATCAGTCTCTGTACTGTCCTCTACACTGCTCCATAGACTACACAGGGACAGCATCAGTCTCTGTACTGTCCTCTACACTGCTCCATAGACTACACAGGGACAGCATCAGTCTCTGTACTGTCCTCTACACTGCTCCATAGACTACACAGGGACAGCATCAGTCTCTGTACTGTCCTCTACACTGCTCCATAGACTACACAGGGACAGCATCAGTCTCTGTACTGTCCTCTACACTGCTCCATAGACTACACAGGGACAGCATCAGTCTCTGTACTGTCCTCTACACTGCTCCATAGACTACACAGGGACAGCATCAGTCTCTGTACTGTCCTCTACACTGCTCCATAGACTACACAGGGACAGCATCAGTCTCTGTACTGTCCTCTACACTGCTCCATAGACTACACAGGGACAGCATCAGTCCTCTGTACTGTCCTCTACACTGCTCCATAGACTACACAGGGACAGCATCAGTCTCTGTACTGTCCTCTACACTGCTCCATAGACTACACAGGGACAGCATCAGTCTCTGTACTGTCCTCTACACTGCTCCATAGACTACACAGGGACAGCATCAGTCTCTGTACTGTCCTCTACACTGCTCCATAGACTACACAGGGACAGCATCAGTCTCTGTACTGTCCTCTACACTGCTCCATAGACTACACAGGGACAGCATCAGTCTCTGTACTGTCCTCTACACTGCTCCATAGACTACACAGGGACAGCATCAGTCTCTGTACTGTCCTCTACACTGCTCCATAGACTACACAGGGACAGCATCAGTCTCTGTACTGTCCTCTACACTGCTCCATAGACTACACAGGGACAGCATCAGTCTCTGTACTGTCCTCTACACTGCTCCATAGACTACACAGGGACAGCATCAGTCTCTGTACTGTCCTCTACACTGCTCCATAGACTACACAGGGACAGCATCAGTCTCTGTACTGTCCTCTACACTGCTCCATAGACTACACAGGGACAGCATCAGTCTCTGTACTGTCCTCTACACTGCTCCATAGACTACACAGGGACAGCATCAGTCTCTGTACTGTCCTCTACACTGCTCCATAGACTACACAGGGACAGCATCAGTCTCTGTACTGTCCTCTACACTGCTCCATAGACTACACAGGGACAGCATCAGTCTCTGTACTGTCCTCTACACTGCTCCATAGACTACACAGGGACAGCATCAGTCTCTGTACTGTCCTCTACACTGCTCCATAGACTACACAGGGACAGCATCAGTCTCTGTACTGTCCTCTACACTGCTCCATAGACTACACAGGGACAGCATCAGTCTCTGTACTGTCCTCTACACTGCTCCATAGACTACACAGGGACAGCATCAGTCTCTGTACTGTCCTCTACACTGCTCCATAGACTACACAGGGACAGCATCAGTCTCTGTACTGTCCTCTACACTGCTCCATAGACTACACAGGGACAGCATCAGTCTCTGTACTGTCCTCTACACTGCTCCATAGACTACACAGGGACAGCATCAGTCTCTGTACTGTCCTCTACACTGCTCCATAGACTACACAGGGACAGCATCAGTCTCTGTACTGTCCTCTACACTGCTCCATAGACTACACAGGGACAGCATCCAGTCTCTGTACTGTCCTCTACACTGCTCCATAGACTACACAGGGACAGCATCAGTCTCTGTACTGTCCTCTACACTGCTCCATAGACTACACAGGGACAGCATCAGTCTCTGTACTGTCCTCTACACTGCTCCATAGACTACACAGGGACAGCATCAGTCTCTGTACTGTCCTCTACACTGCTCCATAGACTACACAGGGACAGCATCAGTCTCTGTACTGTCCTCTACACTGCTCCATAGACTACACAGGGACAGCATCAGTCTCTGTACTGTCCTCTACACTGCTCCATAGACTACACAGGGACAGCATCAGTCTCTGTACTGTCCTCTACACTGCTCCATAGACTACACAGGGACAGCATCAGTCTCTGTACTGTCCTCTACACTGCTCCATAGACTACACAGGGACAGCATCAGTCTCTGTACTGTCCTCTACACTGCTCCATAGACTACACAGGGACAGCATCAGTCTCTGTACTGTCCTCTACACTGCTCCATAGACTACACAGGGACAGCATCAGTCTCTGTACTGTCCTCTACACTGCTCCATAGACTACACAGGGACAGCATCAGTCTCTGTACTGTCCTCTACACTGCTCCATAGACTACACAGGGACAGCATCAGTCTCTGTACTGTCCTCTACACTGCTCCATAGACTACACAGGGACAGCATCAGTCTCTGTACTGTCCTCTACACTGCTCCATAGACTACACAGGGACAGCATCAGTCTCTGTACTGTCCTCTACACTGCTCCATAGACTACACAGGGACAGCATCAGTCTCTGTACTGTCCTCTACACTGCTCCATAGACTACACAGGGACAGCATCAGTCTCTGTACTGTCCTCTACACTGCTCCATAGACTACACAGGGACAGCATCAGTCTCTGTACTGTCCTCTACACTGCTCCATAGACTACACAGGGACAGCATCAGTCTCTGTACTGTCCTCTACACTGCTCCATAGACTACACAGGGACAGCATCAGTCTCTGTACTGTCCTCTACACTGCTCCATAGACTACACAGGGACAGCATCAGTCTCTGTACTGTCCTCTACACTGCTCCATAGACTACACAGGGACAGCATCAGTCTCTGTACTGTCCTCTACACTGCTCCATAGACTACACAGGGACAGCATCAGTCTCTGTACTGTCCTCTACACTGCTCCATAGACTACACAGGGACAGCATCAGTCTCTGTACTGTCCTCTACACTGCTCCATAGACTACACAGGGACAGCATCAGTCTCTGTACTGTCCTCTACACTGCTCCATAGACTACACAGGGACAGCATCAGTCTCTGTACTGTCCTCTACACTGCTCCATAGACTACACAGGGACAGCATCAGTCTCTGTACTGTCCTCTACACTGCTCCATAGACTACACAGGGACAGCATCAGTCTCTGTACTGTCCTCTACACTGCTCCATAGACTACACAGGGACAGCATCAGTCTCTGTACTGTCCTCTACACTGCTCCATAGACTACACAGGGACAGCATCAGTCTCTGTACTGTCCTCTACACTGCTCCATAGACTACACAGGGACAGCATCAGTCTCTGTACTGTCCTCTACACTGCTCCATAGACTACACAGGGACAGCATCAGTCTCTGTACTGTCCTCTACACTGCTCCATAGACTACACAGGGACAGCATCAGTCTCTGTACTGTCCTCTACACTGCTCCATAGACTACACAGGGACAGCATCAGTCTCTGTACTGTCCTCTACACTGCTCCATAGACTACACAGGGACAGCATCAGTCTCTGTACTGTCCTCTACACTGCTCCATAGACTACACAGGGACAGCATCAGTCCTCTGTACTGTCCTCTACACTGCTCCATAGACTACACAGGGACAGCATCAGTCTCTGTACTGTCCTCTACACTGCTCCATAGACTACACAGGGACAGCATCAGTCTCTGTACTGTCCTCTACACTGCTCCATAGACTACACAGGGACAGCATCAGTCTCTGTACTGTCCTCTACACTGCTCCATAGACTACACAGGGACAGCATCAGTCTCTGTACTGTCCTCTACACTGCTCCATAGACTACACAGGGACAGCATCAGTCTCTGTACTGTCCTCTACACTGCTCCATAGACTACACAGGGACAGCATCAGTCTCTGTACTGTCCTCTACACTGCTCCATAGACTACACAGGGACAGCATCAGTCTCTGTACTGTCCTCTACACTGCTCCATAGACTACACAGGGACAGCATCAGTCTCTGTACTGTCCTCTACACTGCTCCATAGACTACACAGGGACAGCATCAGTCTCTGTACTGTCCTCTACACTGCTCCATAGACTACACAGGGACAGCATCAGTCTCTGTACTGTCCTCTACACTGCTCCATAGACTACACAGGGACAGCATCAGTCTCTGTACTGTCCTCTACACTGCTCCATAGACTACACAGGGACAGCATCAGTCTCTGTACTGTCCTCTACACTGCTCCATAGACTACACAGGGACAGCATCAGTCTCTGTACTGTCCTCTACACTGCTCCATAGACTACACAGGGACAGCATCAGTCTCTGTACTGTCCTCTACACTGCTCCATAGACTACACAGGGACAGCATCAGTCTCTGTACTGTCCTCTACACTGCTCCATAGACTACACAGGGACAGCATCAGTCTCTGTACTGTCCTCTACACTGCTCCATAGACTACACAGGGACAGCATCAGTCTCTGTACTGTCCTCTACACTGCTCCATAGACTACACAGGGACAGCATCAGTCTCTGTACTGTCCTCTACACTGCTCCATAGACTACACAGGGACAGCATCAGTCTCTGTACTGTCCTCTACACTGCTCCATAGACTACACAGGGACAGCATCAGTCTCTGTACTGTCCTCTACACTGCTCCATAGACTACACAGGGACAGCATCAGTCTCTGTACTGTCCTCTACACTGCTCCTAGACTACACAGGGACAGCATCAGTCTCTGTACTGTCCTCTACACTGCTCCATAGACTACACAGGGACAGCATCAGTCTCTGTACTGTCCTCTACACTGCTCCATAGACTACACAGGGACAGCATCAGTCTCTGTACTGTCCTCTACACTGCTCCATAGACTACACAGGGACAGCATCAGTCTCTGTACTGTCCTCTACACTGCTCCATAGACTACACAGGGACAGCATCAGTCTCTGTACTGTCCTCTACACTGCTCCATAGACTACACAGGGACAGCATCAGTCTCTGTACTGTCCTCTACACTGCTCCATAGACTACACAGGGACAGCATCAGTCTCTGTACTGTCCTCTACACTGCTCCATAGACTACACAGGGACAGCATCAGTCTCTGTACTGTCCTCTACACTGCTCCATAGACTACACAGGGACAGCATCAGTCTCTGTACTGTCCTCTACACTGCTCCATAGACTACACAGGGACAGCACAGTCTCTGTACTGTCCTCTACACTGCTCCATAGACTACACAGGGACAGCATCAGTCTCTGTACTGTCCTCTACACTGCTCCATAGACTACACAGGGACAGCATCAGTCTCTGTACTGTCCTCTACACTGCTCCATAGACTACACAGGGACAGCATCAGTCTCTGTACTGTCCTCTACACTGCTCCATAGACTACACAGGGACAGCATCAGTCTCTGTACTGTCCTCTACACTGCTCCATAGACTACACAGGGACAGCATCAGTCTCTGTACTGTCCTCTACACTGCTCCATAGACTACACAGGGACAGCATCAGTCTCTGTACTGTCCTCTACACTGCTCCATAGACTACACAGGGACAGCATCAGTCTCTGTACTGTCCTCTACACTGCTCCATAGACTACACAGGGACAGCATCAGTCTCTGTACTGTCCTCTACACTGCTCCATAGACTACACAGGGACAGCATCAGTCTCTGTACTGTCCTCTACCTGCTCCATAGACTACACAGGGACAGCATCAGTCTCTGTACTGTCCTCTACACTGCTCCATAGACTACACAGGGACAGCATCAGTCTCTGTACTGTCCTCTACACTGCTCCATAGACTACACAGGGACAGCATCAGTCTCTGTACTGTCCTCTACACTGCTCCATAGACTACACAGGGACAGCATCAGTCTCTGTACTGTCCTCTACACTGCTCCATAGACTACACAGGGACAGCATCAGTCTCTGTACTGTCCTCTACACTGCTCCATAGACTACACAGGGACAGCATCAGTCTCTGTACTGTCCTCTACACTGCTCCATAGACTACACAGGGACAGCATCAGTCTCTGTACTGTCCTCTACACTGCTCCACAGACTACACAGGGACAGCATCAGTCTCTGTACTGTCCTCTACACTGCTCCATAGACTACACAGGGACAGCATCAGTCTCTGTACTGTCCTCTACACTGCTCCATAGACTACACAGGGACAGCATCAGTCTCTGTACTGTCCTCTACACTGCTCCATAGACTACACAGGGACAGCATCAGTCTCTGTACTGTCCTCTACACTGCTCCATAGACTACACAGGGACAGCATCAGTCTCTGTACTGTCCTCTACACTGCTCCATAGACTACACAGGGACAGCATCAGTCTCTGTACTGTCCTCTACACTGCTCCATAGACTACACAGGGACAGCATCAGTCTCTGTACTGTCCTCTACACTGCTCCATAGACTACACAGGGACAGCATCAGTCTCTGTACTGTCCTCTACACTGCTCCATAGACTACACAGGGACAGCATCAGTCTCTGTACTGTCCTCTACACTGCTCCATAGACTACACAGGGACAGCATCAGTCTCTGTACTGTCCTCTACACTGCTCCATAGACTACACAGGGACAGCATCAGTCTCTGTACTGTCCTCTACACTGCTCCACAGACTACACAGGGACAGCATCAGTCTCTGTACTGTCCTCTACACTGCTCCATAGACTACACAGGGACAGCATCAGTCTCTGTACTGTCCTCTACACTGCTCCATAGACTACACAGGGACAGCATCAGTCTTTGTACTGTCCTCTACACTGCTCCATAGACTACACAGGGACAGCATCAGTCTCTGTACTGTCCTCTACACTGCTCCATAGACTACACAGGGACAGCATCAGTCTCTGTACTGTCCTCTACACTGCTCCATAGACTACACAGGGACAGCATCAGTCTCTGTACTGTCCTCTACACTGCTCCATAGACTACACAGGGACAGCATCAGTCCTCTGTACTGTCCTCTACACTGCTCCATAGACTACACAGGGACAGCATCAGTCTCTGTACTGTCCTCTACACTGCTCCACAGACTACACAGGGACAGCATCAGTCCTCTGTACTGTCCTCTACACTGCTCCACAGACTACACAGGGACAGCATCAGTCTCTGTACTGTCCTCTACACTGCTCCATAGACTACACAGGGACAGCATCAGTCTCTGTACTGTCCTCTACACTGCTCCATAGACTACACAGGGACAGCATCAGTCTCTGTACTGTCCTCTACACTGCTCCATAGACTACACAGGGACAGCATCAGTCTCTGTACTGTCCTCTACACTGCTCCATAGACTACACAGGGACAGCATCAGTCTCTGTACTGTCCTCTACACTGCTCCATAGACTACACAGGGACAGCATCAGTCTCTGTACTGTCCTCTACACTGCTCCATAGACTACACAGAGACAGCATCAGTCCTCTGTACTGTCCTCTACACTGCTCCATAGACTACACAGGGACAGCATCAGTCTCTGTACTGTCCTCTGCACTGCTCCACAGACTACACAGGGACAGCATCAGTCTCTGTACTGTCCTCTGCACTGCTCCACAGACACAGACTACACAGGGACAGCATCAGTCTCTGTACTGTCCTCTACACTGCTCCATAGACTACAGGGACAGCATCAGTCTCTGTACTGTCCTCTACACTGCTCCATAGACTACACAGGGACAGCATCAGTCTCTGTACTGTCCTCTACACTGCTCCATAGACTACACAGGGACAGCATCAGTCTCTGTACTGTCCTCTACACTGCTCCATAGACTACACAGGGACAGCATCAGTCTCTGTACTGTCCTCTACACTGTCTCCATAGACTACACAGGGACAGCATCAGTCTCTGTACTGTCCTCTACACTGCTCCATAGACTACACAGGGACAGCATCAGTCTCTGTACTGTCCTCTACACTGCTCCATAGACTACACAGGGACAGCATCAGTCTCTGTACTGTCCTCTACACTGCTCCATAGACTACACAGGGCACATCAGTCTTGTACTGTCCTCTACACTGCTCCATAGACTACACAGGGACAGCATCAGTCTCTGTACTGTCCTCTACACTGCTCCATAGACTACACAGGGACAGCATCAGTCTCTGTACTGTCCTCTACACTGCTCCATAGACTACACAGGGACAGCATCAGTCTCTGTACTGTCCTCTACACTGCTCCATAGACTACACAGGGACAGCATCAGTCTCTGTACTGTCCTCTACACTGCTCACAGACTACACAGGGACAGCATCAGTCTCTGTACTGTCCTCTACACTGCTCCACAGACTACACAGGGACAGCATCAGTCTCTGTACTGTCCTCTACACTGCTCCATAGACTACACAGGGACAGCATCAGTCTCTGTACTGTCCTCTACACTGCTCCATAGACTACACAGGGACAGCATCAGTCTCTGTACTGTCCTCTACACTGCTCCATAGACTACATCACGTCTGCTCCATAGACTACACAGGGACAGCATCAGTCTCTGTACTGTCCTCTACACTGCTCCATAGACTACACAGGGACAGCATCAGTCTCTGTCTGTACTGCTCCTTACACTGCTCCATAGAGACTACACAGGGACAGCATCAGTCTCTGTACTGTCCTCTACACTGCTCCATAGACTACACAGGGACAGCATCAGTCTCTGTACTGTCCTCTACACTGCTCCATAGACTACACAGGGACAGCATCAGTCCTCTGTACTGTCCTCTACACTGCTCCATAGACTACACAGGGACAGCATCAGTCCTCTGTACTGTCCTCTACACTGCTCCATAGACTACACAGGGACAGCATCAGTCTCTGTACTGTCCTCTGCACTGCTCCACAGACTACACAGGGACAGCATCAGTCTCTGTACTGTCCTCTGCACTGCTCCACAGACTACACAGGGACAGCATCAGTCTCTGTACTGTCCTCTACACTGCTCCATAGACTACACAGGGACAGCATCAGTCTCTGTACTGTCCTCTACACTGCTCCATAGACTACACAGGGACAGCATCAGTCTCTGTACTGTCCTCTACACTGCTCCATAGACTACACAGGGACAGCATCAGTCTCTGTACTGTCCTCTACACTGCTCCATAGACTACACAGGGACAGCATCAGTCTCTGTACTGTCCTCTACACTGCTCCATAGACTACACAGGGACAGCATCAGAAGGACCTGCACACGGCCTGTGTAGATACTCCAAAAAAATGTTACGCGCAGAGAGCGCGCAGTAAACGCGTACGCGCTGTTTACGCCTACTGTGTAAATTCCCTGTTAGCTAACATGAACCTGCATGTGCTAGCTAACGTAAACCTGCATGTGTTAGCTAACATGAGCCTGCATGTGTTAGCTAACATGTGTTAGCTAACATGAGCCTGCATGTGTTAGCTAACGTAAACCTGCATGTGTTAGCTAACGTAAACCTGCATGTGTTAGCTAACGTAAACCTGCATGTGTTAGCTAACGTGAACCTGCATGTGTTAGCTAACGTGAACCTGCGTGTGTTAGCCAACATGAACCTGCATGTGTTAGCCAACATGAACCTACATGTGTTAGCTAACATGTACCTACATGTGTTAGCTAACATGTACCTGCATGTGTTAGCTAACATGAACCTGCATGTGTTAGCTAACATGTACCTGCATGTGTTAGCTAACCTGTCCCTGCAGCAGACGCGCGTAACTTTTTTCCATGTTAACCTATGATGATATTTACATTTCTAGCGTTATACGAGCGTATGACGGACGTATGACGCGAAGCTGCGCTCTAATTTAGGATGGATTTCTAATTTTGTGCGCGCACCAACGCGTCTCCCATTGAGATCTCATGTGAAACATGATTTTTCTAGCGGCCCTTGGCTCTAGATCACATCTACACACACACACACACACACACACACACTCAGCACTTGTGTCTAAACATCAGCAGGAGGAGCAGCAGGTTTTACAGTGATTCTGGACATCGTTTTTTTTCTTTCATAGCCTCCCCAGGCTGTGCTGAAAATGTGTTGTTGCTGAACTGCCTATTACAAGACGCAAAAGCTGGAAAAAGATCCCTTGCAGTAGTTTTCATTGATCTCCGGAGAGCCTTCGACATGATTCCCCATTCCCTCATAATTGAGACCCTGAATCAGAGAGGACTCGACACATCCTTGGTTAAGCTGATTAGGAATGCATACTCTGGTGCCTTCACCAGGGTACGAGCCAAAGGCGGGCTATCCAAGCGCATTGTGGTCAAGAGAGGAGTCAAACAAGGAGACCCTCTCTCCCCCACTCTATTCAATCTATCCTTGGATCCGCTCCTCTATGCTCTGGACAAAGTCGGCCAGGGAATTTGTGTTACGGAAGAACACAAGGTCACAGCATTGGCGTATGCTGATGATCTGATATTACTGAGCGACTCCTGGGAAGGCATGGAGAGGAACCTTCAGATCCTGGATTCGTTCAGTACACAGACTGGGCTCGATGTAAATCCGGAAAAGTGCTCGGGTTTCTGGCTCTCCTTCGCAAAGAAAAAGCCAGTACTGAACTGTTGTCCCCGATGGTCACTAGGAGGCGAGAAAGTACAGATGCTGTCCGCCTCCGATACAGTCAAATACCTGGGAATGGAATTTTCCCCGCTTAGGGGCCTTCTGACCCCTGACCTCGTCCCAATGATCGAAGAGGCAATCATGAAGCTCGATAAGGCCTCACTCAGACCAAGCCAAAAACTCCTGGCTCTAAGAACCTACGTAATGCCAAAAGTGACATACCAAGCCAACCTTTCTGAACTCAGTGCCGGCCACCTCAAGAAGCTTGATGGCCTCGTACGTTCTATACTGAAGAAGTGGTTGGGTCTTCCCACCTTTACAACCAACGGCATCTTCTACAGTTCGTTCAAAGATGGTGGCCTCAACGTGGCGAGATTGGAAAAAGTTATACCGGCCATGCAGCTGAGGAGGGCTTCCAAGCTGCTGTGTTCCTCGGACCCACTGACCCACTCGGTTGCAGAGCTAATGAACATGGAGGCTAGGATCAAGAAATTGCAAAAAACAATCGGGGGTGAAATTGTCAATTGCAAAGCGGACAAGGTTGCCCCAAGACTCCTCGCTTCCAAGAGAATGAAACTGGAAGAACACAAGGCTTGGATTAAGCTAAAGTGGCAGGGCATGGGAGTGGAATGCTTCCAAGGCGACGCGGTCTCAAACTCCTGGCTGAGAGATCCCCTGACATCAAGACTCAGCGAATCGGATTTCATTATGGCCCTAAGGTTGAGGTCTTCCACGGTGCCTTGCATGGGGACTCCTTTGAACAGAGATGGACCCAAGTCCTGTCGCCTTTGTGGGAAAGGCGATGAGACGCTTATACACATTGTTAGCCTCTGCCCGGCCACCAAGAAACAAAGGATGTCAAACCACAATAACATTTGCGACATCCTAGCAACAAGGGCAAAGGAAAAAGGATGGGTGGTCTTCAGGGAACGGCACCTTAGATCACCAAAATATGGTTTGGCAGTCCCTGATATAATTGCCATCAAAGGAGAGTTGGCACTGATCATCGATGTCGCCATATCCTTTGAAACGTCCCTCTCGACGTTGTCTTCGATGGAAAAGAAGAAAAAGGCAAAGTACCTACCTTTCCGGAATGCCCTCATGGGCGAGGAAAAGAAAGTGAAGTCAGCTGATACCATGGGTTTCCCAATGGGGGCCAGGGGGAAATGGTATAAAGGGAATGAGACATCCCTGGAGCGACTCGGATTCACCCCCACGGAAACGAAAGGACTCGCCCGTTACCTCTACAAGGAACTGTCAATACTTGCAAACTGTTTAACCGTTTGATAAACATGTGAACTTGGTGTGTGACTCTTTTATTCGATACTGCCAATTGTTCTGGTTGTTTGTAAAGTTCATAATAAAGTTCTGCATTCTTAGGCCAAGAGGTGCAGTCGAAGTGGCTTTTCTCGTCTCGGACCCCTAAAAGACCTCTCCTTCCCAAAGAGGTAAGAAAGGTGTGAACTCACCTTGTGTATGGCGATACCCAGGAAATCAAAACAGGCATTGCCGGAAGGAAATGATACTAAAAAGGCCGGTTACTTTCCTGCGACTGTTGCTGCCGAAGACCAAAACCATTGGCTGTCTCGCAAGGACTCGTATATCACACTTTGGGCCGTTCACCTTTCAAATGCGCGAATGTCGTAGCCCGGTAAAACTATGGATGGCGTTAGGGGTGCCCCCTACACCCCAGTCCACGGTAGACTTTAAACTTCCCGAACTGAGCAGCGACAACCGGGAGATCTGTGTTCTACAGTGAGACCCGGTAACCATGAGACCCGACTATTCTCCGGAGATACGGTTCATGGCGCCATCCGTAGGAATCGTCAATGACCCGAACCCTGTCTCTCGATACTGCTCTCGGCTTACTGACGGAGTGGGTAAAAGGAGGCAGGGAAAGCGGGACATCCCCCACCCGCACCAAAGTGCCCCCGAGGATAAGGGGTACGGTCACGGTAATGGCGGGGGCTCAAAATGCTGTCTTTCACTAGCCAAATGCCTCGTCATCTAATTAGTGACGCGCATGAATGGATGAACAAGATTCCCACTGTCCCTATATACCCCCTTGCGAAACCACAGCCAAGGGAACGGGCTTGGCAGAATCAGCGGGGAAAGAAGACCCTGTTGAGCTTGACTTGAGTCTGGCGCTGTGAAGGGACATGAGAGGTGTAGAATACGTGGGAGGCCTCGGCCGCCGGGGAAATACCACTACTCTAATCGTTCTTTCACTTACCCGGTGAGGCGAGCTCCGAGCGGGCTCTCGCTTCAGGTGTTAAGCGCCCGAGCCCCGTTGGCCTTGACCCTTTCCGGGGACAGTGGCCGGTTGAGAGTTTGATTGGGGCGGTACACCTGTCAAACAGTAACGCAGGTGTCCTAAGGCAAGCTCAGGGAGGACAGAAACCTCCCGTGGAGCAGAAGGGCAAAAGCTCGCTTGATCTTGATTTTCAGTATGAATGCAGACAGTGGGGCCTCACAATCCTTCTGACTTTTTAGGTTTTAAGCAGGAGGTGTCAGAAACGTTACAGTGCCTTGCTAAAGTATTCGGCCCCCTTGAACCTTTCAACATTTCGCCACATTTCAAGCTTCAAACAAAGATATAAAAAATGTATTTTTTGTCATGAATCAACAACAAGTGGGACACAATCGTGAAGTGGAATGAAATGTATTGAATAATTTAAACTTTTTTAACAAATAAACTGAAAAGTGGGGCGTGCAATATTATTCGGCCCCTTTACTTTCAGTGCAGCAAACTCAGTCCAGAAGTTCAGTGAGGATCTTTGAATGATCCAATGTTGTCCTAAATGACTGATGATGATAAATACAATGCACCTGTGTTTAATCAAGTCTCCGTATAAATGCACCTGCTCTTTGATAGTGTCAGGGTTCTGTTTAAAGCGCAGAGAGAACCATGAAGACCAAGGAACACACCAGGCAGGTCCGAGATATTGTTGTGGAGAAGTTTAAAGCCGGATTTGGATACAAAAAGATTTCCCAAGCTTTAAACATCTCAAGGAGCACTGTGCAAGCAATTATATTGAAATGGAAGGAGTATCAGACCACTGCAAATCTACCAAGACCCGGCCGTCCCGCCAAACTTTCATCTCAAACAAGAAGAAGACTGATCAGAGATGCAGCCAAGAGGCCCATGATCACTCTGGATGAACTGCAGATAACTATAGCTCAGGTGGGAGAGTCTGTCCATAGGACAACAATCAGTCGTGCACTGCACAAATCTGGCCTTTATAGAAGAGTGGCCAGATATCCATAAAAAGTCTCGTTTAAAGTTTGCCACAAGCCACCTGGGAGACACACCAAACATGTGGAAGAAGGTGCTCTGGTCAGATGAAACCAAAATTGAACTTTTTGGCCACAATGCAAAACGATATGTTTGGCGTAAAAGCAACACAGCTCATCACCCTGAACACACCATCCCCACTGTCAAACATGGTGGTGGCAGCATCATGGTTTGGGCCTGCTTTTCTTCAGCAGGGACGGGGAAGATGGCTAAAATTGATGGGAAGATGGATGGAGCCAAATACAGGACCATTTTGGAAGAAAACCTGTTGGAGTCGGCAAAAGACCTGAGACTGGGACGGAGATTTCTTCCAACAGGACAATGATCCAAAACATAAAGCCAAATCTACAATGGAATGGTTCACAAATAGACGTATCCAGGTGTTAGAATGGCCAAGTCAAAGTCCAGACCTGAATCCAATCGAGAATCTGTGGAAAGAGCTGAAGACTGCTGTTCACAAACGCTCTCCATCCAACCTCACTGAGCTCCAGCTGTTTTGCTAGGAAGAATGGGGAAGAATTCCAGTCTCTCGATGTGCAAAACTGATAGAGACATACCCCAAGCGACCTGCAGCTGTAATTGCAGCAAAAGGTGGCGCTACAAAGTATTAGCGCAAGGGGGCCGAATAATATTGCAAGCCCCACTTTTCAGTTTTTTATTTGTTACACTGCAAAAAGTCATCTTTAAAAAATAAGAAAAAAGTAATATATTGAGCAATATATTAGAATGAGCAAAATTATTTGCCAATAGAACAGGAAGATTTGACTTGACAAGATTTTAAAAAACAAGTGAATTTATCTAGCCCGAAAAACCCAGGGATTTCTTAAAACAAGTATATTTAGACTAAAAACAAGTAGATTTGGCTTATTTTAAGAAAAATATTTCAGCATTATTTGCTCAATATGTTGGACTATGTGCTTAAAATCAGCATATGCTAGTGCCATCATCTTCAAATAAGGTTTAATGTAAGTAAATATACCTTAAAATCAGTAAAGCCACACTTAAAACAAGTACATTTGTCTAGACAAGTAAACCAAATTCAAGAATAATTTCCTTGATATATGGGAAAATAGGCTTATATTCGGATATTATCAGGGTCTGTTAGGTAACATGCACTGATAACTATTATATTTGCCTTGATAATACAAGCAATTTAAGATTTATTTATTCTAGTAAACAATCACTCAATTTAGTAAACAATGCCACTGTAAACCACCTGAAAAAAATTTATCAGACTGGGTACTATGAAAATAACATTCATGCATTTCTTAACAATGTCTTTATTGCTTTTCATCAACATTTTCTCTAAAGTAGAAAGAGTAAAATCCAGAATTTATACTATTACAGTAAAAATCTGTTGAGTTTTCATATAGTTCTCTGTTTTGTTACAGACTACTATTGGTACGAAAACCCCCAAAAACATTTGGTTTTACCAAGAGTTACTACAACCAGCAGATAGCAGACAGGCAACTACAGCTCTTCACTCTGGGGGCAGAGTGTAGCACTATAGCTACCTGTTTCCGGTAACTGCTGTCTGAACTAAAGCTAGGTAAAACCAAATAGTTTTTTTCCTTTACTGACTGTACTGTGACTGGAAATGGTAATCTATGTAAAAACTCGTCAGATTACTTTGTTAACGCACTCAAACACAGCGCAACTATAAGAGCCACCTAAAAACGACATTTAAGGCAAAAGAAAAAAAGAAAACCAAAATACATTACGCTGGCATCAATATCCTCTTTTGGGAAAGTCAACACAGGCATGGACCTAATAGCCAGTATGCAGTTGGTTTAACAGACAACTACGACCGGGCTGGAGAGTGTTCTTGCTTGTAGAAAGGTGTTGGGGTCGTCTGAAGGCTGACACACACAAAAAGAAAAATATCTTTATTAATGAATGGTTAAATTATTTAAAAATCCATATGGCTTTATGTTTTCTTACCTCAAGGATGTGAAGCAAAGCCTCACTTGCATTTCCCAACCTCTTGGGTGGAGCCACAGGTGATGGGAATAAGTTTGGCAACGCCTTCACCAGGGCGATTAACTGCTTTGCTGTTTAAAAAAAAAGTTGGTTTTCCTGCAGTGAGTAATTAAACAAACATTTCTGTTATCTTATGTATAATATATCATATATTATCCCAATTTGTTATATTCTGTATTAACCTTTGCCCAACAGTGGAGGCCTCATGATTTTCTTGAAAACTCGATAAAACTGTGCTCTCTATAAAATATATACATTTGCTTACATGGTCCAAAACTCCAAAGCAGGGATACGCCTCAAGGATTTTGACAAGCCTGTCCTGTTCCTTTGTCACGTGGTCAAGGTTAAGGAGCTGGGCAACATCCTTCTTGTTTGGCCTGGCCTTGATTTTATAATGTCTTGCCTGATTCTGTAGACTGTCTGAAGATTCTGGTGCTAGAAAACAAACATCAAAATAATTAAACATAGCAACAATAAACGTTGAGAACTGAACTTCCAGGTTAACTGGGCCAATAAAGGACAACCAAAATTCTCTGCATGTTCTGGACAATTTGTTGGCATTTTTCTGAAAATTAGATACAATCTCACATTTGACCATAAAACTGTCTGTGTGGCACCCTCTCTACAATTTTGGTGACACTACATTTGAAATTGGGGAATGTAGAGTACAGTGTGAGCCCGTCTCTCTGTGCCTGTGGCATATATTATGGACAAATGAACAAACAAATGCATCTTACAAATATAGTTGGTGGGGTCTGCATCATTACAATGATGCCAGCACAGCCACTTCACCTTGACAAATTAAAATAAATGTCATAATCGTGCTAATGTCAGCAAAATAAATTCAGTAGTTCGCTGCCAGTTTAGAAATGGCGCCTATGAAAGGGCGCCAGAGCTCTAAAAGGGCGCCAGAGCTCTAAGCTAACGCTAACGTTAGCTCTAAGCTAAACAGATGTCCATAATCCAAAAGGCCCTTGGGAAAGAACCCACGACAGTGGTGATCTTTCTGGCCAACACGAAGGCCTTTTTCGAGTACTTGATAAAGTTCGGCCAGAAGGGCAGCCGCATCTCCAGCCAGCGCGTCAGGATCCTCCACCACGAAGTGGCCAAACTGGCCCGGGATTTCAGCCGGCGTGTGACAGCGCACCAGCAGGCCGTCAAGGCCAAAAAGCTGGACCGGCTGATTTCCCGGGAGGACCTGACGCGCTGCATTGAGGCGTGCAGGGATGTCATCCCCACCCTCCTGGGTAATATCCTTCTTCAAAATGTGTTAACCTGACATTTTGAGTGGGTTGTAATTTATGTGTGTCTCTTCAGATGAGGTTGAGGCTGCGCCCATCGAGGACTGTTTGAGCCGCTTCCGTTTCTTCGGGCACCTGGCGGCCTACCTGGCCTCCATTTATGGCCACAGGTCGTGTGTTTACACGAACCTGCTGGCCAGGGAGGTCAGGGAGGCCAAGGGTGATGAAAACGCTGGCTACCTCGTCAATGTAAGTGCAATTCCCATCTAGAAGTGAACGCCCATTACAGAAACACCAAATGGTATACACTTTCCTTTTTGTGCAGGTGAGCAATCACAAGACCACGCATAAATATGGCATGGCCCAGATATACCTCACCCCAGAGGAATATGGTTGGTGCACCCGGTGGCTGGGCCTGCTCAACCGGGGGGTGCCGTCCAACCGCTTCTTTTTTTCGAACAACGGCAAGGGGGTCATGAAAGACCTTAAAAGGTACATGATCCGGGCGTGGCAGGAGATCGGGCTCAAGGGTGAGCCCGATTTCCTTGACATCCGGACGGCGGTGTCAACCTTCGTAAGTTGAAATGAAAGATGTACCTATTGTTAACATGTAGGTTTCTCGCTTATATTTCCGTTTTGTTTTCTCCAGAACTTATTTATTATACAGCTCCTCACAGCAGCAGTAGAACACTCCATTGACTTGAATGCAATTCTTCCGATCATTTTTTCTTGATAACAGAACTCTCAAACCAATAATGACCGCAGCCCCAACGCAATCTCTGTTTGTAATTCAGGTGTGTAAAATACTGCCATTACTTTGCAAGTACAAAACGCTATCAGCGCCTGTCACTACATTGTGCAGTTTTCTGCACACTTGTCTGTGTAGAGAAGCTAGCTGAGCTAGCCACGCTCAATAAACAAATACATATCAATCAATCAACACCATTAAACGTCAATCGGACAATACAGTATACATATACATCCTTAACACACATGCACGGACGATTTCAGAATTTGCTGTCAACGTTTTCATGACAAAAATACTGTTTTAAAGTGACAAAAAGCGATCGCGAAAAACCCGGAAGTTACCATGAAACAGCTAGCTAGCTTAGCTGTTACCTGCCTAGCACGTCCCGGTGAAACCTTTGGGAGCTAACTATTTTATTTGCAGTCATTAAATACATTTCTAATTATAAGGGTTGTCTAATATTTGTTCAAATGTGTATATATTTTTTATTTTAGAATTTTATTCGAATTTTGAAGTCGAAGCCCTGGTGTTAAGCAGCGCTGTAGAGGCTAGAGGACACAGGCTGTAGAGACTAGAGGACACAGGCTGTAGAGACTAGAGGACGCAGGCTGTAGAGACTAGAGGACACAGGCTGTAGAGACTAGAGGACACAGGCTGTAGAGACTAGAGGACACAGGCTGTAGAGACTAGAGGACACAGGCTGTAGAGACTAGAGGACACAGGCTGTAGAGACTAGAGGACGCAGGCTGTAGAGACTAGAGGACACAGGCTGTAGAGACTAGAGGACACAGGCTGTAGAGACTAGAGGACACAGGCTGTAGAGACTAGAGGACACAGGCTGTAGAGACTAGAGGACACAGGCTGTAGAGGCTAGAGGACACAGGCTGTAGAGGCTAGAGGACACAGGCTGTAGAGGCTAGAGGACACAGGCTGTAGAGGCTAGAGGACACAGGCTGTAGAGACTAGAGGACGCAGGCTGTAGAGACTAGAGGACGCAGGCTGTAGAGGCTAGAGGACACAGGCTGTAGAGACTAGAGGACACAGGCTGTAGAGACTAGAGGACACAGGCTGTAGAGACTAGAGGACACAGGCTGTAGAGACTAGAGGACGCAGGCTGTAGAGACTAGAGGACACAGGCTGTAGAGACTAGAGGACGCAGGCTGTAGAGGCTAGAGGACACAGGCTGTAGAGGCTAGAGGACACAGGCTGTAGAGACTAGAGGACACAGGCTGTAGAGACTAGAGGACGCAGGCTGTAGAGACTAGAGGACACAGGCTGTAGAGACTAGAGGACGCAGGCTGTAGAGACTAGAGGACGCAGGCTGTAGAGACTAGAGGACACAGGCTGTAGAGACTAGAGGACGCAGGCTGTAGAGACTAGAGGACGCAGGCTGTAGAGACTAGAGGACACAGGCTGTAGAGACTAGAGGACACAGGCTGTAGAGACTAGAGGACACAGGCTGTAGAGACTAGAGGACACAGGCTGTAGAGACTAGAGGACGCAGGCTGTAGAGACTAGAGGACACAGGCTGTAGAGACTAGAGGACGCAGGCTGTAGAGACTAGAGGACACAGGCTGTAGAGGCTAGAGGACACAGGCTGTAGAGACTAGAGGACACAGGCTGTAGAGACTAGAGGACACAGGCTGTAGAGGCTAGAGGACGCAGGCTGTAGAGGCTAGAGGACACAGGCTGTAGAGACTAGAGGACACAGGCTGTAGAGACTAGAGGACACAGGCTGTAGAGACTAGAGGACACAGGCTGTAGAGGCTAGAGGACACAGGCTGTAGAGACTAGAGGACACAGGCTGTAGAGACTAGAGGACACAAGCTGTAGAGACTAGAGGACACAGGCTGTAGAGGCTAGAGGACGCAGGCTGTAGAGGCTAGAGGACACAGGCTGTAGAGACTAGAGGACACAGACTGTAGAGGCTAGAGGACGCAGGCTGTAGAGACTAGAGGACACAGGCTGTAGAGGCTAGAGGACGCAGGCTGTAGAGACTAGAGGACACAGGCTGTAGACACTAGAGGACACAGGCTGTAGAGACTAGAGGACACAGACTGTAGAGACTAGAGGACACAGGCTGTAGAGACTAGAGGACGCAG
Organism: Knipowitschia caucasica; assembly: GCA_964034765.1. Taxonomy (NCBI): domain Eukaryota; kingdom Metazoa; phylum Chordata; class Actinopteri; order Gobiiformes; family Gobiidae; genus Knipowitschia; species Knipowitschia caucasica. The sequence continues at coordinate 1,066,872 of OZ035845.1, forward strand.
GCTGTAGAGGCTAGAGGACACAGGCTGTAGAGACTAGAGGACACAGGCTGTAGAGACTAGAGGACACAGGCTGTAGAGACTAGAGGACACAGGCTGTAGAGACTAGAGGACACAGGCTGTAGAGACTAGAGGACACAGGCTGTAGAGACTAGAGGACACAGGCTGTAGAGACTAGAGGACGCAGGCTGTAGAGACTAGAGGACACAGGCTGTAGAGACTAGAGGACACAGGCTGTAGAGACTAGAGGACACAGGCTGTAGAGGCTAGAGGACACAGGCTGTAGAGACTAGAGGACACAGGCTGTAGAGACTAGAGGACACAGGCTGTAGAGACTAGAGGACACAGACTGTAGAGACTAGAGGACACAGGCTGTAGAGACTAGAGGACGCAGGCTGTAGAGACTAGAGGACACAGGCTGTAGAGACTAGAGGACACAGGCTGTAGAGACTAGAGGACACAGGCTGTAGAGACTAGAGGACACAGGCTGTAGAGACTAGAGGACACAGGCTGTAGAGACTAGAGGACACAGGCTGTAGACACTAGAGGACACAGGCTGTAGACACTAGAGGACACAGGCTGTAGAGACTAGAGGACACAGGCTGTAGAGACTAGAGGACACAGGCTGTAGAGACTAGAGGACGCAGGCTGTAGAGACTAGAGGACACAGGCTGTAGAGACTAGAGGACACAGGCTGTAGAGACTAGAGGACACAGGCTGTAGAGACTAGAGGACACAGGCTGTAGAGACTAGAGGACACAGGCTGTAGAGACTAGAGGACACAGGCTGTAGAGACTAGAGGACACAGGCTGTAGAGACTAGAGGACACAGGCTGTAGAGGCTAGAGGACACAGGCTGTAGAGACTAGAGGACACAGGCTGTAGAGACTAGAGGACACAGGCTGTAGAGACTAGAGGACACAGGCTGTAGAAACTAGAGGACACAGGCTGTAGAGACTAGAGGACACAGGCTGTAGACACTAGAGGACACAGGCTGTAGACACTAGAGGACGCAGGCTGTAGAGACTAGAGGACGCAGGCTGTAGAGACTAGAGGACGCAGGCTGTAGAGACTAGAGGACACAGGCTGTAGAGACTAGAGGACACAGGCTGTAGACACTAGAGGACACAGGCTGTAGACACTAGAGGACACAGGCTGTAGAGACTAGAGGACACAGGCTGTAGAGACTAGAGGACACAGGCTGTAGAGACTAGAGGACACAGGCTGTAGAGGCTAGAGGACACAGGCTGTAGAGACTAGAGGACACAGGCTGTAGAGACTAGAGGACACAGGCTGTAGAGACTAGAGGACACAGGCTGTAGAGACTAGAGGACACAGGCTGTAGAGACTAGAGGACACAGGCTGTAGAGACTAGAGGACACAGGCTGTAGAGACTAGAGGACACAGGCTGTAGAGACTAGAGGACACAGGCTGTAGAGACTAGAGGACACAGGCTGTAGAGACTAGAGGACACAGGCTGTAGAGACAAGAGGACGCAGGCTGTAGAGACTAGAGGACACAGGCTGTAGAGACTAGAGGACACAGGCTGTAGAGACTAGAGGACACAGGCTGTAGAGACTAGAGGACACAGGCTGTAGAGACTAGAGGACACAGGCTGTAGAGACTAGAGGACACAGGCTGTAGAGACTAGAGGACACAGGCTGTAGAGGCTAGAGGACACAGGCTGTAGAGACTAGAGGACACAGGCTGTAGAGACTAGAGGACACAGGCTGTAGAGACTAGAGGACACAGGCTGTAGAGACTAGAGGACACAGGCTGTAGAGACTAGAGGACACAGGCTGTAGAGACTAGAGGACACAGGCTGTAGAGACTAGAGGACACAGGCTGTAGAGACTAGAGGACACAGGCTGTAGAGGCTAGAGGACACAGGCTGTAGAGACTAGAGGACACAGGCTGTAGAGACTAGAGGACACAGGCTATAGAGACTAGAGGACACAGGCTGTAGAGACTAGAGGACACAGGCTGTAGAGACTAGAGGACACAGGCTGTAGAGGCTAGAGGACACAGGCTGTAGAGACTAGAGGACACAGGCTGTAGAGACTAGAGGACACAGGCTGTAGAGACTAGAGGACACAGGCTGTAGAGACTAGAGGACACAGGCTGTAGAGACTAGAGGACACAGGCTGTAGAGACTAGAGGACACAGGCTGTAGAGACTAGAGGACACAGGCTGTAGAGACTAGAGGACACAGGCTGTAGAGACTAGAGGACACAGGCTGTAGAGACTAGAGGACACAGGCTGTAGAGACTAGAGGACACAGGCTGTAGAGACTAGAGGACACAGACTGTAGAGACTAGAGGACACAGGCTGTAGAGACTAGAGGACACAGGCTGTAGAGACTAGAGGACACAGGCTGTAGAGACTAGAGGACACAGGCTGTAGAGACTAGAGGACACAGGCTGTAGAGACTAGAGGACACAGGCTGTTCACTGCTCGTTCTGTGAGAACGAGCCCCGCTCAGACTCTACTCAGCACTTTTCACTGCCTGAATTTCATACACAGTGGAATCAATGACCTCAAGTTTTCAATTAAATTATGTATTATGATACAACTTGTATGTAGTAAAAAGCATTTTTATGAACTACTTAGAAAAAAAATCGGGTATAGCTTCTTAAATGAATTCAAATACAGTTTTAAAGTTAGCACTCTTGTTTACATGCTGTGTGCAGCTGCCGACAGGGAGAGAATGGTGACTAAACTAAGGAGTTATAACAACTATAGGGCTGGAAAGTCTCGTCCCAGAAGCACTTCTGGTTCATGGCTCGGATACAAACAAACCGTCAGCTGTTCGAAGAGGCGGTTTAAGTGAATGGTGCAAAATGCTCTGCTTTGTTTTTGGCTGTAATCATCACAGTTTACGCGACACATGCTCATTCTTTAGGTTTCCCAAAGACCAACTGAAGCTGTGGGAAAAGCTATGCAGTTCTGATAAAATATTTTGTCTGATTTCAGAGACAGTTAACTTGAACATGTATTCAAGCTAACTTGTAGCTAATGCTAACCTGTAATAGTGCGCGGCCAAGCCTTTCATTGTGGCTTGTATTTTAAGATAAGATTAACTTTATTGATGTCACACAGGATAAATATTGTCTCTCAAACATTTATTTATTTGAGAGATAAAGGAGGAACATATTAACACGTATTAAATAACATTTAACAAATGTTCAAATATAACAGAAAACGGACAATCATTAGTATTAAATGAATAGGTAACCCAACTACATCATGTTATTTTTGACAGCACAGCAAAAAGGAAAAAGGCCCAATGTGAAGTTGCAGTGAGTGTGAAGTGGAGATGGAGCTGATGAACAGATAGAAAACTGATCATTCATAAACATTGGCTTATAACCAAAGCAGCAAAGACAGCTGTAAGGGACAACATCAATTTATTTGCAAAGGAATAGTGTTTCTATATTCTTTCTGATGCGTGATAGTGGATTAAAATACAATGAGTTTGAACCATAGACTGTATGTTTGAACACGGCCCTGTGCCTTTCTCATCTCCCCGTCATATGGAAACGTCAGCACATGGTCAGTTCACACAGAGACGAAATGTGTCCAAAATAACACAGGAAAGTCCATTAACGAGGAAGAAGTCGGCGATCTCCGCACCGTACAACTGGCACGTGTGGTTTGTTTGTATCCACGGGTGGAAATCTCGCAAAATCTCGCACTTCCGCTTTCCAGCCCTATTCCAGAGGCTGCAAATGCCAGCCATGCAATTAACAATGTCAAACATTTGTCAGTGCTGCTCTTCTGTATATTTTCATATTTTCATTATCTGTGATTCTAGAGCCAATTCCACATTATTGTAATTATATTCTTTACATTTGAAATTGTTTTACACATTTTCTTTAGAAAACGTAGCCCAAGTTACAATTGCAAGATGGGCTACTGAAAAGTAGCCCATCTTTAAAGAGGTTCTCACCCCCGCTCCTCGAGGCTTACGTCACTCACATTTCCTGTTCAAATCTCCCTCCAAATGGGCGTAGCCTGGAGGACCAAAGGGGACAGGCGGGGGGGTGAATGTTGGGCGGGTCTAAGCTGTGATTGACACTTGACATCAGCATTGGCCGTGTCAATGATGGAGAGTGAACACAGCGACGCCAGCTCCACAGCTTCTGTGCGGTCTTGGGAGGTGGAGGACTTCTCTCCACCGTCCTCACCGGAGGTTGAGAGAGAGGAGTTTGAAAGAGAGGAGGCAGACAGCGGTCCTCAGCCCTATCAATTTGAGCCGCTAGCTCGCGAGCTAGCTGGCGCCACCGGAGGAGCCGATGCTGCTGAGGCAGCGGAGGCTGCAGAGCGCCACAGAATGGGGCCTGTTTCTGAATGGTATATATTGATTACAGTGGCATAAAAAAGTACGATCTGCATTTAGGTCACAGGTATTGATAAGCAATCCTGTAGGAATTGGAACCCCCAAATTCTAACCTGTCTGATTCGAACCTTTGACAAGCGTGGGTTATTACATAGGCTATAACACAGTCCCATATAATTAAATTACCCCCTTATGTTGCGCCCTTTGCTTAACCTTTTTGTCGAATTAAACCTCTGTAAATGTAATTAATGACCCCACACCTAGATAGACAATATATTGTGTTATCATATAGTTATAATATTGTAGACTCCGTCTCAATAGGTGCACCTGCGGCCACTGCACCTCATTGTCCCCAAGGGAAAACGTGTGCTGCAGGGAGACCCCGAAGGTATTTTTGATGGAAACGATACCACAACATAATATACAATTATGTACACAAAACATTAATTTAACATGCTCAAACATTTTGACTACACAAGACTAAAGTCTTGTCCCCGATGTCATCATTAAAATTCTGACTGACATCACTGTAATAGGTAATGTGCAGATGTCAGCAGGTGGGTGTGGACACCTGCATAACCCAGCACCCCGGATTTGAGCCAGTGGCTCTGAATCCATATGTTCTCCAAGCAGTGTACGCAGACATGCCAGAGACCATGGTGAACAGGTTAGTTTATAGTTACATTATAATCTATTGATTATTTCGTTAACACGCACCACCATTCTTTCAGCGGTTATAGGCACCTGGCCTACCGTAATTTTGTCCGGTGGTGCTGGGGGTATTTGGGGGAACACGTACGGGTCATCATCCCCTCCTGCGCGGTGACCAGGATTAGGAGCGAGTTCCCTGAAGATGGCAATTATATAGGTTTTCTCCCACCACTGGACTTCAACTAGTTTTATTTTATTAAAGTGTTTTATTTGTAATTTATTGTGTCAATTAAAAAAATATCTGAAAAGAATAGTAACTTTTAGTGATTGGTTATTTCAGTATCGATTTGAAATCATGCTTTTATACTGCACTTTTACTCTCAATATTGATGTAGCTTACTTAGCTTTTGAAGGCTGCACCCTCAAAAAAAGAATATCTAAACAAAAGTTTGAGTGCCCAGTAGAGGAATTTACTTACTATATAGCAACAGCTTTGAGGTGACATTTTCATAAACAACAAGGTACATTTGGAACAAGTAGAACAGAATAAAGGTCCTACAATAAAATATTTACAAAAGGAAGCATATATATATACACACATATATACACATATATATATATATATACACACATACATACATACATATATATATAAATAAAAAACTTGATTAGATACACATGCAACATTTTTAACAGTATGTACTCAGGTAAAATGACCTGGCCAACATTCCATTGAATGTCCAGTTTTATTGGAAATTTTGAATGTTGAGTGGAACTTCACAAGGGTTGATGTGTGGTACAGAGGGCTGATTTTGTCAACATCCATCCGAAACCGCAGAGCCAACATAATAGCCGAGTCTCTTGCATGCTTCTTTTACCAACTGAAAAATTAGCAATACATTATTGTACTTCAGACTTTTGTTAGAGTGGCAATGTGTTGTGTTGCTCACCTTACGTTCTCTTGACAAACCTGGACCTGTGCCTGCTTACAGCCTCCTGTTTGTCAGGTCTTTCAAACTGGGCACAGAGTGGTTCAGGCACAGGTACTTTGTCAGAGTATTCCTGATAAGGACGGGCATCCTCCACCACGCTTTCAAAAAGCAGAGCCATAAGCTTGTCAATGTAGTCTAAAAAAAATCAAAGTTTATCCTCATAATACTTATAAGCGTCATGCTAGTTTCAATAAATATGACATACATGAAGTAGGGTTGGTTTTCATGGCTCTCACTGTGTAGTCTCCGCGCTTGTATTTTGGGTACACTACAGAATACCTCAGCTCCCCAACAGACGTTGCAGCATGTGCCCTATTTGCATTTTCATTATAGTGCAAAGCAGTGACCTGCAGCCTAAAATTTCACATAAAACAATATATCTGTATATTATTTCTAAACATTTCTAAGAGATTAAATAACCCAAGTGAATTTTTGTTAAACCTTTAGGATTCATTACCTAGCCAGCATTCCTTTGAATGAGAAGCCCACACTTTTGGGAGAGAATCTTATGATCAGGCTATGGAATGCCTCGATGTGTGACGTGTGGTATTGTGGGCTTATTTTCACTACATCTTTCACAAAACGTGGTGCCAACAAAATACTGGTCAGCCTTTCACATGCTGCTGTGCCTACAAAGAAAACGACATATTGATGTCAAATGTAAACGATTAATATAAAATTTGAGATTGAGTAAGGGAGGAGCAGTTGTAATTACACATACTTGGCTTTAGCCACACTCTTGCATCATCCCCAACCAAAGGCTCGTGAGTACAGCGAGGGAACAGGGGGTTTTTATGAATGTGAACATTCTGAACGTGGTTGCCTACAGATGTCCACTTAGCCACAGCCTCGTCACCTGAGGAGGAGGTTGATGCCGACCAATACAGATGGTTCACTACGCTTTTTTTCCATATCTTTACGTCCTCCGTTCCCCTTTTCTTCCCCAGCTCCTCCATTTTTTTCCCGATTCCTGGGACGCCCACCAAAGATAAAATTGTTTTTAAATGATGTACAAAATTAAAAACACACATTACAATTTACAATTACTGAAATACATACCCTTTCCCATGTGCCAAGGATCAAAGTAGTGACTGATATCCGGTCTTTGTTCCCGTAAAAACTTCTGGACGCCCGAGTGTCGGTCAGTCACAATCGCTTGCACTTCAACACCCCTCTCTTCAAGCATTGTCAGACTACTGTTGGAATATTAACTCTTGCACCAGTTAAAACTAAAAACAGTTTAGTATTGTTTCTATTGCCAAATTAGCACTTGTTTGTGTAAATCTCAAAGAGCAGTGAGTTCAAGGTTAGTCTGTGTGAGAATGGGAGGGGGACAAGAGAAAAACAACTGTGGTTATCAGAGCAGGTGCAGGCTTTGGCAGCTGGCCAGAAGAAGTCATAGAGTCCACGAATCTGTGATGTCAGTGACCTTGGGTGTACAGTATAAAAGATGTACAGGAGGAGGCACGGGGGCTTTTTCTTTTTCTTCTGACCAGGAGGGTGAAAGACGTCCCCGGGGCCACTCCTTATCTTGGACGCGAAGCGAGACTTGTGTTCGCAGACCGTTATCTTGTAATATTGCTTGCAAAATCTTCAATATAACCTTTTGAAATCAGGTTTGGTATCTGTCATTTCTATTACTGTTTTAACATTGGTTTTTGTCTCTTGTTGAACTAAAAGGACCTGCAGAACGAAGGGCTGTGTTTGCGGCCTCTCTGCAGCTTCTGGGGCTGGGGAATTCTGACAAATTACTGCAGAACTTGGCGTCGCTCGAACAGGATCTCGACAGGAGACACAAGGCCCGGTTCAGAGCAAAGATTAATTTGGCGCCAAAGTAAACGGTAAGAATTGTTACCAACTAATTAATCTTTCCTCTTGACCTAACCTGAGACCTAAAAAATAAAAAATAAAAACAAACAAACACCAAGTAGGGTAAATATTGAAGGATTTGCAAGTATTTTATATTTATTGGGATAATAGTAAGTCTAAGTGACGAAAAGAAAAAACTGTGTGTTTTTATCTTAGTGATTGATAGTCAACCTAAAAGGAGGAGAGCTGTGTGAAGATCTAAGTGATTTATGAGTTAAAGGAGTCAACTGTGTGTTATCTCAGTGATTTAAATAGTTGAAGGAGAAAACTGTGTGTTTTAATTAATTGACGAGAGGGAGAGGACAGGGAAAGTGTCTAACTTTTCTCACTTTTAATTTTTCTCTTGGTGTGAATGAGTGATTGATGTTTTCTGTTGAAAGTGACCATTGCACAAACGGTCACAGTGAACGCAGTAACTTGGGGTCGCGTAGGACGGGGTCACGATTCGTGCGTACATTTCCCCACCACTTGTGGTTGAACGGGGAGATACCACGATCTGACGCCCTAAGATTACGCACCCAATTGCTGATTTTTTACATTGATATTGATAACACAAGGCTTGTAATCTAGACGGTAGAAAACATGGCATCTGTAACATTAGATGAGTGGATAAAGGGGATTATACAGTATTTAGAGGGGACAACAGAGATTAAAAATACAACAACAAGGAGCGTTAGAACATGGTTAAAATCAAAAAAGAAAGATGGTATTTTAGCTAAGTCGAATTCACCTCCAAGTGAAGGGTTAATGAAACAACTAAGAGAATTAGTTTTGGAGAAACGTTCTCAAATGCAAAGAGAGAAGCCGTTAGAAAATAAGAAAATTCAAAAGTTGACAGATGAGGTTACTCTGATTTCAATGATGATCAAACTAAATGAGAAATGGATGACTGCTGCCAAATTGCAAAGTACAGCTCCTGATTCTTCCCCTCCACCGTATGCTCCATTGTATCCAGATTTAACAGAATTAGTGAAAAGTAAAGATTCTGCAACAATGGCTCCATTGATTACATTTGAAGAGCCAATCAAATGTACCGTGACTAGCATAGGAGAGGAGAGTCTGGATCAAAAATACTCCCAAGAGGCGCTCAGGCAGGTACGGGAGGTTACAGCTCAGACTACCCAGCTTCAGAAACACATTGATCAGGTTGGAGAAATTGTGGCACAAGTGGCTGAAAGACAATTTAATGACACATTGACAAGACTGGAAAATGAGCTTAAAAATCACACGATTCAGGGAGGCCCATCTCACTTGCAGCATACCCCAGGGACTAGGGGAAATTCATTTGCAAATGGTTTTAATGGAAAAAACTTTATTAGTCATTCTAGTCCCAAATTTGACGAGATTACTTCCCAGGCAGAGAAAGGAGCAGAGCTGAGAGAGCAGGGGGCGGGAGGAGTGACAGCTCAGAGGTGCGAGGGGGGCGCAGACAGAGAGGCCCAGAAGGGAGTGGACCAACACTCAGAGGCTAGGAAGAAGACAGATTTAAGAATCAGCTTTCAGAAGCCGATTACAATTAGAAAAGAAAGACAGCATCGTTATTTTACTCGATCTAATCAGACTATAGATGCAGAATCAAGCTCGTCAGACGAAGATTTATTGATGACCGGCTCAGATGCGTTTGTAACAGCTGAACACTCAGAAGACGACGGTACGAGTGGGGAAATTTATTATCAACAGGAAAGGCGACAGAACAAGAGGAAAGCTAGGCGCAGAAAAGGAGAAGATGTGTCGATGTGTCCAATTGTGGTATCGAGGTCTAGGTCCGGCAGAGAGATCAGGACATGTAAACCGCTCACTATAACTGAAATTGACTCTATAAAAATGAGAATGAAAGACCCAAGGCAGTATGGGGGCAGAGCATGTTTGTTGTCAATCCTGGAACACTATCCTGCTCAAAATTTAACCCTAAATGATCTCACTACCGTTCTCGGTGTCCATCTTCCAATCATGTCCACAGGATTTGAAAATGTTGCAGTTCGAGCCACAAACAGCTGTTCAGTGGAAGCATGGTATTCAGCTGTGATGGAAAAAATGGAAACGTTATTTCCTGTGCCCATGAATGCTATGGAAACCATAAATCTAGAAGTGCAAGATGGAGAGACAGCCGAGGCCATGAAGCATAGAATAAATAAGGAGTTTGATGCATTGTATCCAAGAGAGTCCACCCCAACCTATGATTTGATCAAAAAAATGTTCTATCAGCGAATGCTCAGAGAACTACCGACAGCTGAGAAGGAAAAACACATTCTGAATTTGGATACTGACTCGCCAGCTTTTGTTAGGTCATATTGTACTATTAAAAAGCTACTTAGGAAGAAAAACAGCCCCAAAACTGATGATAGTTTGTCACTGATTAAGGAATTAGTTAAAGAGATTAAAAAATCTGAACCAAAGCCAGAAAAAGTGGAGAAAGCAGAAATGTTGTTTAGTGGTAATCCAAGTCCACTGCAGCCTCAGACGCAGACACAGGTGATGCAACCACAGCAGATTATACAGACTGGACAGATACAGCAGCAACCAGAGTATGAATGGCAAATGAATGGATACATGCCCTATGGAAATCAAGGACAGAGGTTCCAGACATTCCCCAGGAATAGCAGAGGTAGAGGTGGTGGACAATTTAGACAGGACAGAGATTTATCAAACATGAAGTGTTACAGGTGTGGACGGTACGGACATATAGCAAGAAATTGCAGAACGGGAGGAATGCAACACATGCAGGGTCAAGGAGGTCAGCAGCAGTTTCCATTTCAAACATACCAACAACAACCACAAGTGTACCAGGCACAACCACAACAGCCATACCAACAACCACAAGTGCACCAGGCACAACCGCAACAGCCATACCAGCAACCACAAATACACCAGATGTATCAGGCACCTCAACAGGTACAACCACAACAGCCAATGGTCTTGGGCCAACCACAGCCACAGTATATGACCACTCACCAGATGACAGAGTCAAGACCAGAGGTCGCTGCTCATCAACTCAGTTTATTACCGAAATGAAGATGCCGTGGTCCAGATAGAGAGGGATGCATTAACGTGGCTCCAAAATTTATCACAATAACAATTGAGGGACAGCCTCAGAAACTGTTGGTAGACACTGGAGCAACATTTAGTTCATTAAAATGCAGTCTAGAGCCCTCTCAAAAGTGGAAAATCGTATCTGGATTTAATGGTTTGGCTACAAGAGTTTTTTACTCAAAACCTCTAGACTGCACAGTTACCTATAAATCAGGAGTAAAGCAGACTTTCCAACATGAATTTCTAATAGCCCCAAACTGTCCCCACAACCTAATGGGAAGGGATTTGATAAAACTGTTGAAATTGGATATTTCTTTCCAGAATGAAATTGAAGTGTCAAATGAGTTGGGCATGTTAATACAGGATTGTGGTCTCGAAACTGAACTGTTGCTCCAGCAGGAACAAAATCTTAAAACACCAAAAATTGACGATAACATAGCCACAGTTTTTTGGCTAGAGGGTAGTGAAGAATCCAATGACACATTGCATGAACTAGTTAAGCCATTTTTGCCATGGATTACTGAGAGATGCAAGGACTTGCGGTCTCCAGTAGATGTCGTACACTGTACACAGGCATATTTTAGGCATCCAGAAGATCAACAATCATATGACAACTATTTGATTGAGTGGGAAATGTACAAGACTAGTGCATGCCAGACACAGGGAGTAGGAGATCCTAAAGTGACACAAAAGCTGAATTGCGTAGTGGTGGGAGAACATGGGGTGGCGTTTGCTAACACAAATTCAAACACAGACACACTCCCAATATTTAGGGTTGACAAATCCACACCACATGTAACAATGATGATTGAGTCCAAAGCAGAGGCCAAGAATTTAGGTCCAATGTGTGCACTGATATTGGCCAGTGATTTAAAACCAATGTGTGTGCAACAGGGACAATTACAATACATTGTACTGCATAGTGAAACCACAGGAGGTTATGTGATCAAATTCAATGACCCAATTGAATATAAAGCCACTATGCAGGAAGTACAGAGAACAAGGACACATGGCAGGGAAAATACCAATTCAAACCTATTTGAAGAGCAGAAACACACTTTACCTGAGAGGCTATGGACAAAACATGCATTTGACATCGGGAAAGCAGAGGGAATCCTGCCAATAAAACTACTGTTTGATGACCAAGTGTGTTATCAGAAGCAGTATCCCATTAAAGCAGGACTCCAGGACAAATTGAAGTACACAGTCTCAGAATTGGTGAAGGCAGGAATCATTGTCGAAGCGTCAGAGTATACGCCATATAATATTCCAATGTTGGCAGTAGACAAGGCAGGAAAACCATACTGCAGACTAGTGAATGACTTCAGGAAATTAAATGAGAGATCACAAGACAAACTATTGGACACACCTGACCCACACAGAGCAATGGCATTCTTACCAGCGTCTCATAAATGGTTTACCACCATTGATTTATGTAACGCATACTTCTGCATCCCATTGCACCCTGAGTGCTGGAAGTATCTGGCATTCACAGTTGAGGGGAAGAAGTATGTGTATACGCGTTTACCACAGGGTCACTGCGCTGCACCTGGGATCTTTAACAAATTGATCCAGGACGTGCTCTCTGAGATTGACATTGACCCAGACAAAAACTTTGTTCTGGCCTATGTAGATGATATTCTAATCTCAGGAGTATCTGAAGAGGCATGTACAGAAATCACTATGAAAGTCCTTAGAGTAGTGGCAGAAAAGGGATTCAAAATTGATTATGACAAGTGTGCATTTGTAAGACAGAGAGTATCTTTTCTAAAGACTTATCTCACTTCAGAAGGAGTCATGTGTGACCAGTCAAGACTGATCAAACTATCAGAGTTTCCCAAACCAAAAACAGTGAGAGAAATGATGTCCTTCATAAATACGGCAAGCTATATCAGGAAATATATTTTCAACTTCTCCTACATGATGAAGCCCTTGCAGAAAATGTTGATTGATGTAGGCTACACAGATTATGATGGGATCTTGACATGGACTGAGGAGCAAGCACAGGCATTTCAATCAATCAAAGAAAAACTATCAATGGTGCAGACTTTACACTGCGTTGATAGGAAATACCCAATTATGATGGAAATCACAATGACTGGAGATTATTATTGTGCAGTGTTGTTTCAGAAAATAGCAGATGCACCCAAAATATTGTACATATTCAGCTCCAATCTCAGAGGATCAGAAGCACACCACTTCTCATGTGCACGTTATGTAATGGCCCTTAAGAACTCACTGGTTTCCACATCACACATAATCTTGGACTCATCAGAGGTGATAGTGAGGACGCCACATAACATGTATGCAGCTTTGAAGGGGAACACATTTGCATTGACAAATTCAATGTCTCAAAAGATTCATCTGTTACTCGTAAATATGCAAGTTACATTTGAACCAACAGACTCTCCAATATTACCATTTACTATCTCAGGCCCAGTTCACCAGTGTGGGGTCCAACATAGTGAAGAAACAAACTTGATCAAAAAGTTGGGCAGGTCAGAGATTGAGGGGTCACATGCTATTTTTATAGATGGACACTCGCATAGAGACAAAACTGGAGCATTGGTTGCAAGCGCAGCAGCAGTGATCCATGACAGGGAAACATCACCTGTTACCAATCCTGATTTTAACATACTGAAGGCAGAGGCGCTGGCAGGGAAGTCAGCTCAGTATGCAGAATTAGAAGCATTTAGCCTGGCTTTGGAGAACAGGCCAGAAGGACCTATCACAATATATACTGACTCTGAGTATGTGCATTCTACAGTGCATTTGCACTTGCCAATCTGGGTATTGCATGACAATTTCATCACAACAAAAAATTTGAGACCTACACATTTGGAATTGTGGCAGAAGGTGGCAGATCAAATCAAGAATGTACGTCACAAAACTGCATTGGTCAAGTGCAGAGCACATACTCGAGCCAGAGACTTTGTGGCAAAGGGCAATGAGTTTGCTGATAGAGTTGCTAAAATGACAGCTGGGTATGACAGGATAGGTACGGCTCTGCAGGCAGTTATTGAAGACAATCCTGAGGGAACAGAGGAACCAGTGGAAGAAAGGGAAGAGTACAGTCCACACATATTGCAAGAAAATCCCTCACTGTATGATGTGACAGCATGGAAAACTGCAGGGGCCATTAAAAACAGTGAAGGAGTATTCTATGATACATTTGGTAAACCGTGCGTGACTACTAAAAAACTACTACAGATCATTCAAAGTAAGCATGAGGAAACACACATAAAGTGCTCAAAACTTTTTTCAGAACTAAGACGGCACATGTTCCATCCTTTTATGCTACCAACCATCCAGCATCTATGTGACTCATGTGACATATGTCAAGGGCTCTCTAAGGCAAGGGCTGTGAAGGCAGGCATAGGAGCATACCCAGTGCCTCCATGGCCCATGGCAGAAATCGTAATTGATTTCATCGACATGACTGCTGATAAGAAAGCGGATGGGTGTAGATACGTGCTCACAATGATTGACCCACTCACACGATGGCCTGAAGCTTTTCCTTTGGCAAAAGCAAATGCAGAATCAGTAGCCAAAGTATTCTTGACAGAGATCTTTCCAAGGTACGGCCCAGCGAGAGTTATCAGATCTGATAACGGCTCGCATTTTAAGAACCAGACAATGACCCAACTATGTGAGAGGCTGAATATAAAACAGCATTTTGGAGCAGTGTTACACCCGCAATCACAAGGGGTGATTGAAAGGTTCAACCAGACACTGAAAAACAGATTGGCACACATGTGTAGGGCTGGAAAAATGAATTGGAAACAGGCACTGCCTATAGCCTTGATGGCAATAAGAGGAGAACCAAGCAGGCCAATTTTTATGTCACCATTTCAACTAATGTATGGGAGACACATGCCCAGTAACTTATCTCGTTCACTGGAGCTCCCACCTCCAGCAGCCACTGATGATGCTAGGGAAACTTATATGAAAACATTGGTCACTACAGTGAAGTTTCTGCAAGATAACATTGTCACGCTGACCCAGAAATCTCCAGAGCCCCCTTTGCAGGCTGTAAAAGACAAACTTACAGTTGGAGGCTACATTTATGTGAAAAACCAGAAACATTGTTGGGATCAGCTAACTTGGAAAGGCCCATTTAAAATCTCCAAACTATACGAGTATACTTTGAAATATTACTTAGACGACTCACAAACTACAGAGTCATCATTTGTGCACATATCACACACTAGGCCCACTAGTGCACCAGAAAGATCCCTGCTTGATGTAATGAGAGATATCACTACATCATCAGAAAAGGAGGCCGACAGGGGGACAGAGAGGGAAGTGTCTGACTCTATTAGTTAGAACATGGGGAGTTCTAGGGAGGGCGGAACAACCCTATAATGCACCTATAGAGTCCCTCCAGATAGCCCTGTGATGCAAGTGTCTGATGGCATAGGGACTAGTAATGACAATAGTATGAGAGACCTTCTGGAACTGTTGGGAGTTGAGGATTTTGGACTTTGGGGCTCTGGACTTCCAGACTTTGGAGATTGGGATGTTGAGGTTCTGGCCCCTGAGGTTCAGGAGTCTGGATATCAGGATTTTGACATTGGAGATGGTGGAGGACAGGGTTTTGAGGTCCTGGACATTGGAGATTGGGTTGTTGAAGGTCAGGGCGATGAGGTTCAGGATGTTGAATATCAGGATATTGCCATTTTAGATTTTGGGATTCAGGGGTTTGAAATTATGGTCGATGGACTTCAGGTTATTGAAGAATTTGGCAATTTCTCTGACTTTATGGATTGGGCTGATCAAGGGGACTGTGCATTTAACTGACGTGGTTTGGATCCGACATAAGTGATAATGGTGGGGGTGACAAATTGGCCTATAAGGGATGTTTAATTTATCACAGGATTGTGATAAAACAGGGGGAAGATTGATTATTGATTATTTTTATTGATTGATTATTAATATTATTTTTATAATTATTGATTGATTATAGATTATTTTTATTGATTGATTATTAATATTATTTTTATAATTATTGATTGATTATAAAAAAAAAAAAAAAAAAAAAAAAAAAAAAATATTCATGATCCAGAATCAACTATTTAGATGAGCAATTGAGCAAATCAAAGCTGAAAACACTAATCTGGTATGCATGGGATAGACTTTAAGACTGAGGTGTTCACCATGCAGGTACTCTCAACATGATAGGACCATGGACATTCTTAGGGTTGAGGACACGAGAGTGGGTGAGTATGGTGGTAGGTATAGGGATTATAGCTGGATTTTTTATGTGGGCCTGGGAAACAGAGTTAGGCCAGGGGTATGCAAAACCAACAACTGTCTATGGTAAGGAGAAAACTCTTGGTGTCAATTCCTCAATTTCTGATTATTCAGACATTTTACCCGGCAAACAAATGAGAGAACGCAAAATTCAACCTACAAAGGGGACAGGGATAAAAATAAGACCAAAAAGGGAATTGGATAAACTGGGAGCATGTGCAAAAAAGCGACAATACCTATTTGGGGTGCAATTGTGTTTAGCAAAGGGAGAACATATGGCATTCCAGGTACCTTTTATAGCATTAGTAAACAAAGGGAAAAAAGTGGGAGCAGAAAATTCAGATTATGAATGGTACATGACAAATGACATGAGAGATAAATCATGGGGGACAATGGTGGCATATACTGGATTAGATTGGACACCAACACCAACTACAGAGTTTGCAAGACACCATTCTAAAATAATTTCCATGACAAAGGGGATTATGCAGGGAAGTGTACCATGTCTTACAATTACAGTGGACTTGAGAGGTGAGTCATTGGACCTAAGAGACAGATCAGGGAAGAAACCTCTATGGTTTTGTTGGGGATTTCTGGTAGTATTCCGTGCATACGATCCTTATGTAACAGAGTGATAACAGCCGCTGTGGAAGGGAAGGTGGCAGAAAGACAACTGCTACTAACCCAGGACCTACAGTGGGAACCAGAAGAATTGATGACCATAGCCTAAGCCATAAAGGACAATCATCAGAAGAACGGGTGAGTATGGCCTGTGATATTGTCAGAGTATCACCAGAGGAGTTGTGAGTATGCTTTATGATATTATCAAAATATTTTAATCAAAAATGTATGACTGCTTGCATGTA
>OZ035845.1:1083877-1120220 GCA_964034765.1 Knipowitschia caucasica
ACCCAGGACTGAGGCTGTAGACCCAGGACTGAGGCTTTAGACCCAGGATTGAGGCTGTAGACCCAGGACTGAGGCTGTAGACCCAGGACTGAGGCTGTATCCCAGGACTGAGGCTGTAGACCCAGGACTGAGGCTGTAGACCCAGGACTGAGCCTGTAGACCCAGGACTGAGGCTCTAGACCCAGGACTGAGGCTGTAGACCCAGGACTGAGGCTCTAGACCCAGGACTGAGGCTGTAGACCCAGGACTGAGGCTGTATACCCAGGACTGAGGCTCTAGACCCAGGATTGAGGCTGTATCCCAGGACTGAGGCTGTAGACCCAGGACTGAGGCTGTAGACCCAGGACTGAGGCTGTATCCCAGGACTGAGCCTGTAGACCCAGGACTGAGGCTGTAGACCCAGGACTGAGGCTGTATCCCAGGACTGAGCCTGTAGACCCAGGACTGAGGCTGTAGACCCAGGACTGAGGCTATAGACCCAGGGCTGAGGTTGTAGACCCAGGACTGAGGCTGTAGACCCAGGACTGAGGCTGTAGATCCAGGACTGAGGCTGTATCCCAGGACTGAGGCTGTAGACCCAGGATTGAGCCTGTAGACCTAGGACTGAGGCTCTAGACCCAGGATTGAGGCTGTAGACCCAGGACTGAGGCTCTAGACCCAGGACTGAGGCTGTAGATCCAGGACTGAGGCTGTATCCCAGGACTGAGGCTGTAGACCCAGGACTGAGGCTGTAGACCCAGGACTGAGCCTGTAGACCCATGGCTGAGGCTGTAGACCCAGGACTGAGCCTGTAGACCCAGGACTGAGGCTGTAGGCACAGGACTGAGGCTGTAGACCTAGGACTGAGGCTGTAGATCCAGGACTGAGGCTGTAGACCCAGGACTGAGGCTGTAGGCACAGGACTGAGGCTGTAGACCCAGGACTGAAGCTCTGGACCCAGGACTGAGGCTGTAGACCCAGGACTGAGGCTGTAGATCCAGGACTGAGGCTGTAGACCCAGGACTGAGCCTGTAGACCCAGGACTGAGGCTGTAGACCCAGGACTGAGGCTGTATCCCAGGACTGAGCCTGTAGACCCAGGACTGAGGCTGTAGACCCAGGACTGAGGCTGTAGACCCAGGACTGAGGCTGTATCCCAGGACTGAGGCTGTAGACCCAGGACTGAGGCTGTAGACCCAGGACTGAGGCTGTAGACCCAGGACTGAGCCTGTAGACCCAG
Source organism: Knipowitschia caucasica (assembly GCA_964034765.1). Taxonomy (NCBI): domain Eukaryota; kingdom Metazoa; phylum Chordata; class Actinopteri; order Gobiiformes; family Gobiidae; genus Knipowitschia; species Knipowitschia caucasica. The sequence goes on from OZ035845.1 coordinate 1,085,096, forward strand.
GACTGAGGCTCTAGACCCAGGATTGAGGCTGTAGACCCAGGACTGAGGCTGTAGACCCAGGACTGAGGCTGTAGACCCAGGACTGAGGCTGTATACCCAGGACTGAGGCTCTAGACCCAGGATTGAGGCTGTAGACCCAGGACTGAGGCTGTAGACCCAGGACTGAGGCTGTAGACCCAGGACTGAGGCTGTAGACCCAGGACTGAGGCTGTATCCCAGGACTGAGGCTGTAGACCCAGGACTGAGGCTGTAGACCCAGGACTGAGCCTGTAGACCCAGGACTGAGGCTCTAGACCCAGGACTGAGGCTGTAGACCCAGGACTGAGGCTCTAGACCCAGGACTGAGGCTGTAGACCCAGGACTGAGGCTGTATACCCAGGACTGAGGCTGTAGACCCAGGACTGAGGCTGTAGACCCAGGACTGAGCCTGTAGACCCATGGCTGAGGCTGTAGACCCAGGACTGAGGCTGTAGACCCAGGACTGAGGCTGTATCCCAGGACTGAGCCTGTAGACCCAGGACTGAGGCTCTAGACCCAGGACTGAGGCTGTAGACCCACGACTGAGGCTGTATCCCAGGACTGAGCCTGTAGACCCAGGATTGAGGCTGTGGACCCAGGACTGAGGCTGTAGACCCAGGACTGAGGCTATAGACCCAGGACTGAGGTTTTAGACCCAGGGCTGAGGCTGTAGACCCAGGACTGAGGCTGTATCCCAGGACTGAGCCTGTAGACCCATGGCTGAGGCTGTAGACCCAGGACTGAGCCTGTAGACCCAGGACTGAGGCTGTATCCCAGGACTGAGCCTGTAGACCCAGGACTGAGGCTGTAGACCCAGGACTGAGGCTGTAGACCCAGGACTGAGCCTGTAGACCCAGGACTGAGGCTTTAGACCCAGGATTGAGGCTGTATCCCAGGACTGAGGCTGTAGACCCAGGACTGAGGCTGTAGACCCAGGACTGAGGCTGTATCCCAGGACTGAGGCTGTAGACCCAGGACTGAGGCTGTATCCCAGGACTGAGTCTGTAGACCCAGGACTGAGGCTTTAGACCCAGGATTGAGGCTGTATCCCAGGACTGAGGCTGTAGACCCAGGACTGAGGCTGTAGACCCAGGACTGAGGCTGTATCCCAGGACTGAGGCTGTAGACCCAGGACTGAGGCTAAAGACCCAGGGCTGAGGTTTTAGACCCAGGACTGAGGTTTTAGACCCATGGCTGAGGCTGTAGACCCAGGACTGAGCCTGTAGACCCAGGACTGAGGCTGTAGACCCAGGGCTGAGGTTGTAGACCCAGGACTGAGGCTGTAGACCCAGGACTGAGGCTGTAGATCCAGGACTGAGGCTGTATCCCAGGACTGAGGCTGTAGACCCAGGACTGAGGCTGTAGACCCAGGACTGAGCCTGTAGACCCAGGACTGAGGCTCTAGACCCAGGATTGAGGCTGTAGACCCAGGACTGAGGCTCTAGACCCAGGACTGAGGCTGTAGACCCAGGACTGAGGCTGTATCCCAGGACTGAGCCTGTAGACCCAGGACTGAGGCTCTAGACCCAGGACTGAAGCTCTGGACCCAGGACTGAGGCTGTAGACCCAGGACTGAGGCTGTAGACCCAGGACTGAGGCTATAGACCCAGGGCTGAGGTTGTAGACCCAGGACTGAGGTTTTAGACCCAGGACTGAGGCTGTAGACCCAGGACTGAGGCTCTAGACCCAGGACTGAGGCTGTAGACCCAGGACTGAGGCTGTAGGCACAGGACTGAGCCTCTACACCCAGGACTGAGGCTTTAGACCCAGGATTGAGGCTGTGGACCCAGGACTGAAGCTCTGGACCCAGGACTGAGGCTGTAGACCCAGGACTGAGGCTGTAGACCCAGGACTGAGCCTGTAGACCCAGGACTGAAGCTCTGGACCCAGGACTGAGGCTGTAGACCCAGGACTGAGGCTATAGACCCAGGGCTGAGGTTGTAGACCCAGGACTGAGGTTTTAGACCCATGGCTGAGGCTGTAGACCCAGGACTGAGGCTGTAGACCCAGGACTGAGGCTGTAGACCCAGGATTGAGCCTGTAGACCCAGGACTGAGGCTCTAGACCCAGGACTGAGGCTGTAGACCCAGGACTGAGGCTGTAGACCCAGGACTGAGGCTGTATCCCAGGACTGAGTCTGTAGACCCAGGACTGAGGCTGTAGACCCAGGACTGAGGCTGTAGACCCAGGACTGAGGCTATAGACCCAGGACTGAGGTTTTAGACCCATGGCTGAGGCTGTAGACCCAGGACTGAGGCTGTAGACCCAGGACTGAGGCTGTAGACCCAGGACTGAGGCTGTAGACCCAGGACTGAGGCTATAGACCCAGGACTGAGGTTTTAGACCCAGGGCTGAGGCTTTAGACCCAGGACTGAGGTTTTAGACCCATGGCTGAGGCTGTAGACCCAGGACTGAGGCTGTAGACCCAGGACTGAGGCTGTAGATCCAGGACTGAGGCTGTATCCCAGGACTGAGCCTGTAGACCCAGGACTGAGGCTGTAGGCACAGGACTGAGGCTCTAGACCAAGGACTGAGGCTTTAGACCCAGGATTGAGGCTGTGGACCCAGGACTGAGGCTATAGACCCAGGACTGAGGTTTTAGACCCAGGACTGAGGCTGTAGACCCAGGACTGAGGCTGTAGATCCAGGACTGAGGCTGTAGACCCAGGATTGAGGCTGTGGGCACAGGACTGAGGCTGTAGACCCAGGACTGAGGCTGTATCCCAGGACTGAGGCTGTAGACCCAGGACTGAGGCTGTAGACCCAGGACTGAGGCTGTATCCCAGGACTGAGCCTGTAGACCCAGGACTGAGGCTGTAGACAAAGGACTGAGGCTGTATCCCAGGACTGAGCCTGTAGACCCAGGACTGAGGCTGTAGACCCAGGACTGAGGCTATAGACCCAGGGCTGAGGTTGTAGACCCAGGACTGAGGCTGTAGACCCAGGACTGAGGCTGTAGATCCAGGACTGAGGCTGTAGACCCAGGACTGAGGCTCTAGACCCAGGATTGAGGCTGTAGACCCAGGACTGAGGCTCTAGACCCAGGACTGAGGCTGTAGACCCAGGACTGAGGCTGTAGACCCAGGACTGAGGATGTAGACCCAGGACTGAGGCTGTATCCCAGGACTGAGGCTGTAGACCCAGGACTGAGGCTGTAGACCCAGGACTGAGGCTGTATCCCAGGACTGAGCCTGTAGACCCAGGACTGAGGCTGTAGACCCAGGACTGAGGCTGTAGACCCAGGACTGAGGCTCTAGACCCAGGATTGAGGCTGTAGACCCAGGACTGAGGCTCTAGACCCAGGACTGAGGCTGTAGACCCAGGACTGAGGCTGTAGACCCAGGACTGAGGCTGTAGACCCAGGACTGACTGAGGCTGTGTAGACCCAGGACTGAGGCTGTAGACAATAGTGTTGTTGTGTCATCTGGACTATTGTTCCATCATTTGGGCAACATCTACAGAGAATAATATAAATAGATTACAGATTGCACAAAATAAAGCAGCTCGGCTTGTCCTAAACTGTTCTTTTAGAACAAGTATTAGGGACATGCACAACCAGTTAACATGGCTGCATGTAAGAAGCAGAATCACTTATTCTCTTATTAAATTCCTAAAAAATACAATTACTTTAAAAGCACCTGAAATAATTTATAATAAATTGACTTTTTTTAGTAACATTCATTATCATTTCACTCGCCAATCAAGCGAAGGCCGTTTTTTGTTACCTGCCTGTCGAACAAATCAACTTCAGAGGACATCGTGCTATAGGGCAATGGTGGCATGGAACTCGCTCCCGCAATTCTTGGTTTTAGAGATTCACAATATCAGTTTTTCCAAAAGACTTAGACTGTATTTATTTACTTTGAAGTAACTGTAATAGTTATGCAATTAATATGTACTTTATAATGAGCTATAGTAACTTTTATTTTATTTATTTTTTTCTTTTCTTTTAATACCCAGAGGGTGGCAATATTTTGTATAGAAGAGCTTGTACTGTTTTATGTTATGTTATGTTATATGTGTGTGTATATATGTTTATGTGTGTTTATATGCGTGTATATGTATGTGTATATGTTGTCTGTATACGTTATATTGTATTGTCATGTTCCTTGTATATGTGTTCGTGTGCACTTCTGTGTTTGTCTTCATTGTTGCACAGCTTTGATGTAATATCTGTTAAGAAATTTTTAAGACCCCAGGAAGAATAGCTACTGTTTTATTTCAGTAGCTAATGGGGATCTAAATAAATAAACAAATAAATAAACAAATAAACAGCCTCAGTCCTGGGTCTACAGCCTCAGTCCTGGGTCTACAGCCTCAGTCCTGGGTCTACAGCCTCAGTCCTGGGTCTACAGGCTCAGTCCTGGGATACAGCCTCAGTCCTGGGTCTACAGCCTCAGTCCTGGGTCCAGAGCTTCAGTCCTGGGTCCACAGCCTCAATCCTGGGTCTAAAGCCTCAGTCCTGGGTCTAAAACCTCAGCCCTGGGTCTACAGCCTCAGTCCTGGGTCTACAGCCTCAGTCCTGGGTCTACAGCCTCAGTCCTGGGTCTACAGCCTCAGTCCTGGGTCTACAGGCTCAGTCCTGGGATACAGCCTCAGTCCTGGGTCTACAGCCTCAGTCCTGGGTCCAGAGCTTCAGTCCTGGGTCCACAGCCTCAATCCTGGGTCTAAAGCCTCAGTCCTGGGTCTAAAACCTCAGCCCTGGGTCTACAGCCTCAGTCCTGGGTCTACAGCCTTAGTCCTGGGTCTACAGCCTCAGTCCTGGGTCCAGAGCTTCAGTCCTGGGTCCACAGCCTCAATCCTGGGTCTAAAGCCTCAGTCCTGGGTCTACAGGCTCAGTCCTGGGATACAGCCTCAGTCCTGGATCTACAGCCTCAGTCCTGGGTCTACAGCCTCAGCCATGGGTCTAAAACCTCAGTCCTGGGTCTACAACCTCAGCCCTGGGTCTATAGCCTCAGTCCTGGGTCTACAGCCTCAGTCCTGGGTCCAGAACCTCAGTCCTGGGTGTAGAGGCTCAGTCCTGTGTCTACAGCCTCAGTCCTGGGTCTAGAGCCTCAGTCCTGGGTCTACAGCCTCAGTCCTGTGTCTACAGCCTCAGTCCTGGGTCTAGAGCCTCAGTCCTGGGTCTACAGCCTCAGTCCTGGGTCTACAGCCTCAGTCCTGGGTCTAGAGCCTCAGTCCTGGGTCTACAGGCTCAGTCCTGGGTCTACAGCCTCAGTCCTGGGTCTACAGCCTCAGTCCTGGGTCCAGAGCTTCAGTCCTGGGTCCACAGCCTCAATCCTGGGTCTAAAGCCTCAGTCCTGGGTGTAGAGGCTCAGTCCTGTGCCTACAGCCTCAGTCCTGGGTCTACAGCCTCAGTCCTGGGTCTACAGCCTCAGTCCTGGGTCTACAGCCTCAGCCATGGGTCTAAAACCTCAGTCCTGGGTCTACAACCTCAGCCCTGGGTCTATAGCCTCAGTCCTGGGTCTACAGCCTCAGTCCTGGGTCTAGAGCCTCAGTCCTGGGTCTACAGGCTCAGTCCTGGGATACAGCCTCAGTCCTGGGTCTACAGCCTCAGTCCTGGGTCTACAGCCTCAGTCCTGGGTCTACAGCTTCAGTCCTGGGTCCACAGCCTCAATCCTGGGTCTAAAGCCTCAGTCCTGGGTCTACAGCCTCAGCCCTGTGTCTACAGCCTCAGTCCTGTGTCTACAGCCTCAGTCCTGGGTCTACAGCCTTAGTCCTGGGTCTACAGCCTCAGTCCTGGGTCTGCAGCCTCAGTCCTGGGTCTAGAGCCTCAGTCCTGGGTCTACAGCCTCAGCCCTGGGTCTATAGCCTCAGTCCTGGGTCTACAGCCTCAGTCCTGGGTCTACAGCCTCAGTCCTGGGTCTACAGCCTCAGTCCTGGGTCTACAGCCTCAGTCCTGGGCCCACAGCCTCAATCCTGGGTCTAAAGCCTCAATCCTGGGTCTACAGGCTCAGTCCTGGGTCTAGAGCCTCAGTCCTGGGTCTACAGGCTCAGTCCTGGGTCTACAGCCTCAGTCCTGGGTCTACAGCCTCAGTCCTGGGTCTAGAGCCTCAGTCCTGGGATACAGCCTCAGTTCTGGATCTACAGCCTCAGTCCTGGGTCTACAGCCTCAGTCCTGGGTCTACAGCCTCAGCCATGGGTCTAAAACCTCAGTCCTGGGTCTACAACCTCAGCCCTGGGTCTACAGCCTCAGTCCTGGGTCTACAGGCTCAGTCCTGGGTCTACAGGCTCAGTCCTGGGTCTACAGGCTCAGTCCTGGGTCTATAGCCTCAGTCCTGGGTCTACAGCCTCAGTCCTGGGTCTAAAGCCTCAGTCCTGGGTCTACAGCCTCAGTCATGGGTCTACAGCCTCAGTCCTGGGTCTACAGCCTCAGTCCTGGGTCTACAGCCTCAGTCCTGGGTCTACAGCCTCAGTCCTGGGTCTAGAGCCTCAGTCCTGGGTCTACAGGCTCAGTCCTGGGATACAGCCTCAGTCCTGGGTCTACAGCCTCAGTCCTGGGTCCAGAGCTTCAGTCCTGGGTCCACAGCCTCAATCCTGGGTCTAAAGCCTCAGTCCTGGGTCTAAAACCTCAGCCCTGGGTCTACAGCCTCAGTCCTGGGTCTACAGCCTTAGTCCTGGGTCTACAGCCTCAGTCCTGGGTCTACAGCCTCAGTCCTGGGTCTATAGCCTCAGTCCTGGGTCTACAGCCTCAGTCCTGGGTCTACAGCCTCAGTCCTGGGTCTACAGCCTCAGTCATGGGTCTACAGCCTCAGTCCTGGGTCTACAGCCTCAGTCCTGGGTCTACAGCCTCAGTCCTGGGTCTAGAGCCTCAGTCCTGGGTCTACAGGCTCAGTCCTGGGATACAGCATCAGTCCTGGGTCTACAGCCTCAGTCCTGGGTCTACAGCCTCAGTCCTGGGTCTACAGCCTCAGTCCTGGGTCTACAGCCTCAGTCCTGGGTCTAAAGCCTCAGTCCTGGGTCTAAAACCTCAGCCCTGGGTCTACAGCCTCAGTCCTGGGTCTACAGCCTTAGTCCTGGGTCTACAGCCTCAGTCCTGGGTCTACAGCCTCAGTCCTGGGTCTATAGCCTCAGTCCTTTGTCTATAGCCTCAGTCCTGGGTCTATAGCCTAAGTCCTGGGTCTACAGCCTCAGTCCTGGGTCTACAGCCTCAGTCCTGGGTCTACAGCCTCAGTCCTGGGTCAAGAGCGTCAGTCCTGGGTCTACAGCCTCAGTCCTGGGTCTACAGCCTCAGTCCTGGGTCTAGAGCATCAGTCCTGGGTCTACAGGCTCAGTCCTGGGTCTACAGCCTCAGTCCTGGGTCTACAGCCTCAGTCCTGGGTCCAGAGCTTCAGTCCTGGGTCCACAGCCTCAATCCTGGGTCTAAAGCCTCAGTCCTGGGTCTAGAGCCTCAGTCCTGGGTCTACAGCCTCAGTCCTGGGTCTAGAGCCTCAGTCCTGGGTCTACAGCTTCAGTCCTGGGTCCACAGCCTCAGTCCTGGGTCTACAGCCTCAGCCATGGGTCTAAAACCTCAGTCCTTGGTCTACAGCCTCAGCCCTGTGTCTACAGCCTTAGTCCTGGGTCTACAGCCTCAGTCCTGGGTCTACAACCTCAGCCCTGGGTCTAGAGCCTCAGTCCTGGGTCTACAGCCTCAATCCTGGGTCTACAGCCTCAGTCCTGGGTCTACAGGCTCAGTCCTGGGTCTACAGCCTCAGTCCTGGGTCTACAGCCTCAGTCCTGGGTCTAGAGCCTCAGTCCTGGGTCTACAGCCTCAATCCTGGGTCTAGAGCCTCAGTCCTGGGTCTACAGGCTCAGTCCTGGGTCTACAGCCTCAGTCCTGGGTCTACAGCCTCAGTCCTGGGATACAGCCTCAGTCCTGGATCTACAGCCTCAGTCCTGGGTCTACAGCCTCAGTCCTGGGTCTACAGCCTCAGTCCTGGGTCTACAGGCTCAGTCCTGGGATACAGCCTCAGTCCTGGGTCTACAGCCTCAGTCCTGGGTCTACAGGCTCAGTCCTGGGTCTACAGCCTCAGTCCTGGGTCTAGAGCCTCAGTCCTGGGTCTACAGGCTCAGTCCTGGGTCTACAGCCTCAGTCCTGGGTCTAGAGCCTCAGTCCTGGGTCTACAGCCTCAATCCTGGGTCTAGAGCCTCAGTCCTGGGTCTACAGGCTCAGTCCTGGGTCTACAGCCTCAGTCCTGGGATACAGCCTCAGTCCTGGATCTACAGCCTCAGTCCTGGGTCTACAGCCTCAGTCCTGGGTCTACAACCTCAGCCCTGGGTCTAGAGCCTCAGTCCTGGGTCTACAGGCTCAGTCCTGGGTCTACAGGCTCAGTCCTGGGTCTACAGCCTCAGTCCTGGGTCTAGAGCCTCAGTCCTGGGTCTACAGGCTCAGTCCTGGGTCTACAGGCTCAGTCCTGGGTCTACAGCCTCAGTCCTGGGTCTAGAGCCTCAGTCCTGGGTCTAGAGCCTCAGTCCTGGGTCTACAGCCTCAATCCTGGGTCTAGAGCCTCAGTCCTGGGTCTACAGGCTCAGTCCTGGGTCTAGAGCCTCAGTCCTGGGTCTACAGCCTCAGTCCTGGGATACAGCCTCAGTCCTGGATCTACAGCCTCAGTCCTGGGTCTACAGCCTCAGTCCTGGGTCTAGAGCCTCAGTCCTGGGTCTACAGGCTCAGTCCTGGGTCTACAGCCTCAGTCCTGGGTCTAGAGCCTCAGTCCTGGGTCTAGAGCCTCAGTCCTGGGTCTACAGCCTCAATCCTGGGTCTACAGGCTCAGTCCTGGGTCTACAGCCTCAGTCCTGGGTCTACAGCCTCAGTCCTGGGATACAGCCTCAGTCCTGGATCTACAGCCTCAGTCCTGGGTCTACAGCCTCAGTCCTGGGTCTAGAGCCTCAGTCCTGGGTCTACAGGCTCAGTCCTGGGTCTACAGGCTCAGTCCTGGGTCTACAGCCTCAGTCCTGGGTCTAGAGCCTCAGTCCTGGGTCTAGAGCCTCAGTCCTGGGTCTAGAGCCTCAGTCCTGGGTCTACAGGCTCAGTCCTGGGTCTACAGCCTCAGTCCTGGGTCTACAGCCTCAGTCCTGGGATACAGCCTCAGTCCTGGATCTACAGCCTCAGTCCTGGGTCTACAGCCTCAGTCCTGGGTCTAGAGCCTCAGTCCTGGGTCTACAGGCTCAGTCCTGGGTCTACAGGCTCAGTCCTGGGTCTACAGCCTCAGTCCTGGGTCTAGAGCCTCAGTCCTGGGTCTAGAGCCTCAGTCCTGGGTCTACAGCCTCAATCCTGGGTCTAGAGCCTCAGTCCTGGGTCTACAGGCTCAGTCCTGGGTCTACAGCCTCAGTCCTGGGTCTACAGCCTCAGTCCTGGGATACAGCCTCAGTCCTGGATCTACAGCCTCAGTCCTGGGTCTACAGCCTCAGTCCTGGGTCTAGAGCCTCAGTCCTGGGTCTACAGGCTCAGTCCTGGGTCTACAGCCTCAGTCCTGGGTCTACAGCCTCAGTCCTGGGATACAGCCTCAGTCCTGGATCTACAGCCTCAGTCCTGGGTCTACAGCCTCAGTCCTGGGTCTACAACCTCAGCCCTGGGTCTAGAGCCTCAGTCCTGGGTCTACAGCCTCAGTCCTGGGTCTACAGCCTCAGTCCTGGGTCTACAGCCTCAGTCCTGGGCCCACAGCCTCAATCCTGGGTCTAAAGCCTCAATCCTGGGTCTACAGGCTCAGTCCTGGGTCTAGAGCCTCAGTCCTGGGTCTACAGGCTCAGTCCTGGGTCTACAGCCTCAGTCCTGGGTCTACAGCCTCAGTCCTGGGTCTACAGCCTCAGTCCTGGGATACAGCCTCAGTCCTGGATCTACAGCCTCAGTCCTGGGTCTACAGCCTCAGTCCTGGGTCTACAGCCTCAGCCATGGGTCTAAAACCTCAGTCCTGGGTCTACAACCTCAGCCCTGGGTCTACAGCCTCAGTCCTGGGTCTACAGGCTCAGTCCTGGGTCTACAGGCTCAGTCCTGGGTCTACAGGCTCAGTCCTGGGTCTATAGCCTCAGTCCTGGGTCTACAGCCTCAGTCCTGGGTCTACAGCCTCAGTCCTGGGTCTACAGCCTCAGTCATGGGTCTACAGCCTCAGTCCTGGGTCTACAGCCTCAGTCCTGGGTCTACAGCCTCAGTCCTGGGTCTACAGCCTCAGTCCTGGGTCTAGAGCCTCAGTCCTGGGTCTACAGGCTCAGTCCTGGGATACAGCCTCAGTCCTGGGTCTACAGCCTCAGTCCTGGGTCCAGAGCTTCAGTCCTGGGTCCACAGCCTCAATCCTGGGTCTAAAGCCTCAGTCCTGGGTCTAAAACCTCAGCCCTGGGTCTACAGCCTCAGTCCTGGGTCTACAGCCTTAGTCCTGGGTCTACAGCCTCAGTCCTGGGTCTACAGCCTCAGTCCTGGGTCTATAGCCTCAGTCCTGGGTCTACAGCCTCAGTCCTGGGTCTACAGCCTCAGTCCTGGGTCTACAGCCTCAGTCCTGGGTCTAGAGCCTCAGTCCTGGGTCTACAGGCTCAGTCCTGGGATACAGCCTCAGTCCTGGGTCTACAGCCTCAGTCCTGGGTCTACAGCCTCAGTCCTGGGTCTACAGCCTCAGTCATGGGTCTACAGCCTCAGTCCTGGGTCTAAAGCCTCAGTCCTGGGTCTACAGCCTCAGCCCTGGGTCTACAGCCTCAGTCCTGGGTCTACAGCCTTAGTCCTGGGTCTACAGCCTCAGTCCTGGGTCTACAGCCTCAGTCCTGGGTCTATAGCCTCAGTCCTGGGTCTATAGCCTCAGTCCTGGGTCTATAGCCTAAGTCCTGGGTCTACAGCCTCAGTCCTGGGTCTACAGCCTCAGTCCTGGGTCTACAGCCACAGTCCTGGGTCTACAGCCTCAGTCCTGGGTCTACAGCCTCAGTCCTGGGTCTACAGCCTCAGTCCTGGGTCTAGAGCATCAGTCCTGGGTCTACAGGCTCAGTCCTGGGTCTACAGCCTCAGTCCTGGGTCTACAGCCTCAGTCCTGGGTCCAGAGCTTCAGTCCTGGGTCCACAGCCTCAATCCTGGGTCTAAAGCCTCAGTCCTGGGTCTACAGCCTCAGTCCTGGGTCTACAGCCTCAGTCCTGGGTCTAGAGCCTCAGTCCTGGGTCTACAGCTTCAGTCCTGGGTCCACAGCCTCAGTCCTGGGTCTACAGCCTCAGCCATGGGTCTAAAACCTCAGTCCTTGGTCTACAGCCTCAGCCCTGTGTCTACAGCCTTAGTCCTGGGTCTACAGCCTCAGTCCTGGGTCTACAACCTCAGTCCTGGGTCTAGAGCCTCAGTCCTGGGTCTACAGCCTCAATCCTGGGTCTAGAGCCTCAGTCCTGGGTCTACAGGCTCAGTCCTGGGTCTACAGCCTCAGTCCTGGGTCTACAGCCTCAGTCCTGGGTCTAGAGCCTCAGTCCTGGGTCTACAGCCTCAATCCTGGGTCTAGAGCCTCAGTCCTGGGTCTACAGGCTCAGTCCTGGGTCTACAGCCTCAGTCCTGGGTCTACAGCCTCAGTCCTGGGATACAGCCTCAGTCCTGGATCTACAGCCTCAGTCCTGGGTCTACAGCCTCAGTCCTGGGTCTACAGCCTCAGTCCTGGGTCTACAGGCTCAGTCCTGGGATACAGCCTCAGTCCTGGGTCTACAGCCTCAGTCCTGGGTCTACAGGCTCAGTCCTGGGTCTACAGCCTCAGTCCTGGGTCTAGAGCCTCAGTCCTGGGTCTACAGGCTCAGTCCTGGGTCTACAGCCTCAGTCCTGGGTCTAGAGCCTCAGTCCTGGGTCTACAGCCTCAATCCTGGGTCTACAGCCTCAGTCCTGGGTCTACAGGCTCAGTCCTGGGTCTACAGCCTCAGTCCTGGGATACAGCCTCAGTCCTGGATCTACAGCCTCAGTCCTGGGTCTACAGCCTCAGTCCTGGGTCTACAACCTCAGCTGGGTCTAGAGGCTCAGTCCTGGGTCTAGAGCCTCAGTCCTGGGTCTACAGGCTCAGTCCTGGGTCTACAGGCTCAGTCCTGGGTCTACAGCCTCAGTCCTGGGTCTAGAGCCTCAGTCCTGGGTCTACAGGCTCAGTCCTGGGTCTACAGGCTCAGTCCTGGGTCTACAGCCTCAGTCCTGGGTCTAGAGCCTCAGTCCTGGGTCTAGAGCCTCAGTCCTGGGTCTACAGCCTCAATCCTGGGTCTAGAGCCTCAGTCCTGGGTCTACAGGCTCAGTCCTGGGTCTACAGCCTCAGTCCTGGGTCTACAGCCTCAGTCCTGGGATACAGCCTCAGTCCTGGGTCTACAGCCTCAGTCCTGGGTCTACAGCCTCAGTCCTGGGTCTAGAGCCTCAGTCCTGGGTCTACAGGCTCAGTCCTGGGTCTACAGCCTCAGTCCTGGGTCTAGAGCCTCAGTCCTGGGTCTAGAGCCTCAGTCCTGGGTCTACAGCCTCAATCCTGGGTCTACAGCCTCAGTCCTGGGTCTACAGCCTCAGTCCTGGGTCTACAGCCTCAGTCCTGGGATACAGCCTCAGTCCTGGGTCTACAGCCTCAGTCCTGGGTCTACAGCCTCAGTCCTGGGTCTACAGCCTCAGTCCTGGGTCTACAGGCTCAGTCCTGGGTCTACAGGCTCAGTCCTGGGTCTACAGCCTCAGTCCTGGGTCTACAGCCTCAGTCCTGGGTCTACAGCCTCAGTCCTGGGTCTACAGCCTCAGTCCTGGGTCTACAGGCTCAGTCCTGGGTCTACAGCCTCAGTCCTGGGTCTACAGCCTCAGTCCTGGGTCTACAGCCTCAGTCCTGGGTCTACAGCCTCAGTCCTGGGTCTACAGCCTCAGTCCTGGGTCTACAGCCTCAGTCCTGGGTCTACAGGCTCAGTCCTGGGTCTACAGCCTCAGTCCTGGGTCTACAGCCTCAGTCCTGGGTCTACAGCCTCAGTCCTGGGTCTACAGCCTCAGTCCTGGGTCTACAGCCTCAGTCCTGGGTCTAGAGCCTCAGTCCTGGGTCTACAGCCTCAGTCCTGGGTCTACAGCCTCAGTCCTGGGTCTACAGCCTCAGTCCTGGGTCTACAGCCTCAGTCCTGGGTCTACAGCCTCAGTCCTGGGTCTACAGCCTCAGTCCTGGGTCTACAGCCTCAGTCCTGGGTCTACAGCCTCAGTCCTGGGTCTACAGCCTCAGTCCTGGGTCTACAGCCTCAGTCCTGGGTCTACAGCCTCAGTCCTGGGTCTACAGCCTCAGTCCTGGGTCTACAGCCTCAGTCCTGGGTCTACAGCCTCAGTCCTGGGTCTACAGCCTCAGTCCTGGGTCTACAGCCTCAGTCCTGGGTCTACAGCCTCAGTCCTGGGTCTACAGCCTCAGTCCTGGGTCTACAGCCTCAGTCCTGGGTCTACAGCCTCAGTCCTGGGTCTACAGCCTCAGTCCTGGGTCTACAGCCTCAGTCCTGGGTCTACAGCCTCAGTCCTGGGTCTACAGCCTCAGTCCTGGGTCTACAGCCTCAGTCCTGGGTCTACAGCCTCAGTCCTGGGCTACAGCCTCAGTCCTGGGTCTACAGCCTCAGTCCTGGGTCTACAGCCTCAGTCCTGGGTCTACAGCCTCAGTCCTGGGTCTACAGCCTCAGTCCTGGGTCTACAGCCTCAGTCCTGGGTCTACAGCCTCAGTCCTGGGTCTACAGCCTCAGTCCTGGGTCTACAGCCTCAGTCCTGGGTCTACAGCCTCAGTCCTGGGTCTACAGCCTCAGTCCTGGGTCTACAGCCTCAGTCCTGGGTCTACAGCCTCAGTCCTGGGTCTACAGCCTCAGTCCTGGGTCTACAGCCTCAGTCCTGGGTCTACAGCCTCAGTCCTGGGTCTCAGAGCCTGGGTGAGAGAGAGACCAGAGAGAGACCAGAGAGAGGCCAGAGAGAGACCAGAGAGAGGACCAGAGAGAGACAGAGAGAGACCAGAGAGAGACCAGAGAGAGACAGAGAGAGACCAGAGAGAGACCAGAGAGAGGCAGAGAGAGACCAGAGAGAGACCAGAGAGAGACCAGAGAGAGACCAGAGAGAGAGACCAGAGAGAGAGACCAGAGAGAGAGACCAGAGAGAAAGACCAGAGAGAGAGACCAGAGAGAGACCAGAGAGAGACCAGAGAGAGAGACCAGAGAGAGAGACCAGAGAGAGAGACCAGAGAGAGACCAGAGAGAGAGACCAGAGAGAGAGACCAGAGAGAGAGACCAGAGAGAGAGACCGAGAGAGACCGAGAGAGACCAGAGAGAGACCAGAGAGAGACCAGAGAGAGAGACCAGAGAGAGACAAGAGAGAGAGACCAGAGAGAGACCAGAGAGAGACCAGAGAGAGACCAGAGAGAGACCAGAGAGAGACCAGAGAGAGACCAGAGAGAGACCAGAGAGAGAGACCAGAGAGAGAGACCAGAGAGAGAGACCAGAGAGAGGCCAGAGAGAGACCAGAGAGAGACCAGAGAGAGACCAGAGAGAGAGACCAGAGAGAGGCCAGAGAGACCAGAGAGAGAGAGACCAGAGAGAGACCAGAGAGAGACCAGAGAGAGACCAGAGGCCTCATGTTGCTGGTCTCTGCTGGAGTCAGTGGTATTAAGTTCAAAACTGACGCAGCATCACTGTTTGTGCAAATGTGAAAAGCATTTGGTGAATTTACAGTAGAGTCACACACACAGGTCTGTGGGAACACATGAAGCCAAATGTCTCACCTCCGTCACAAATGCAGTATTTAAACTATAACTTTCCCCCATCACGACTTCAAATAATACTGTGTCATTAGCATCAGAGTGTGATGTTGTCTCTGCATCAGCTGTTCTGGGACCTGCAGACCAACTTATGGACCAGGACTCTGTGTGTGTGTGTGTGTGTGTGTGTGTGTGTGTGTGTGGTGTGTGTGTGTGTGTGTGTGTGTGTGTGTGTGTTGTGTGTGTGTGTGTGTGTGTGTGTGTGGTGTGTGTGTGTGTGTGTGTGTGTGTGTGTTTGTTGTGTGTGTGGTGTGTGTGTGTGTGTGTGTGTGTGTGTGTGTGTGTTTCTGTGGTCCTCCCTCAGACTCAGAGACAATAACTTCTGGGGTCAAAGGAAGCGGTCGGAGGAGGGTGAGGCACAAGACACGCTCTGTGTGAGATAACAGAGCCGTAGCCAGAGCCGTAGCCAGAGCAAGCCGTAGCCAGAGCCGTAACCAGAGCCGTAGCCAGAGCCGTAGCCAGAGCCGTAGCCAGAGCCGTCCAGCCAGAGCCGTAGCCAGAGCCGTAGCCAGAGCCGTAGACAGTAGCCGTAGCCTGAGCCGTAGCCAGAGCCTGGGTTTTAGCCATTTAAGCCGTAAAAAGATAAATTTTGAGCCGGAGCCACTGCCGTTGCCAGAGCCGTAGCCTGTAGCCGTAGCCAGAGCCGGAGCCAGAGCCGTAGCCAGAGCCGTAGCCAGTTAGCCGTAGCCAGAGCCAGAGCCGTAGCCATAGCCGTAGCCATGAGCCGTAGCCAGAGCCGTAGCCTGTAGCCAACCGTAGACCAGAGCGTAGCAGAGCCGTAGCCAGAGCCGTAGCCAGAGCCGTAGCCAAGCCGTAGCCACAGCCGTAGCCAGAGCCGTAGCCAGAGCCGTAGCCAGAGCCTATGAGCCACATCGTAGCCACAGCCGTAGCCAGAGCCGATAGCCAGAGCCGTAGCCAAGCCGGGAGCCAGAGTCGTAGCCAGAGCCGGAGCCAGAGCCGAGCCAGGAGCCGTAGCCACAGCCAGAGCCGTAGCCCAGAGCCGTAGCCAAGCCGTAGCCGATAGAGTACCAGAGCCGTAGCCAGAGCCGTAACCACTAGCCGTAGCCAGAGCCGTAGCTTAGCCGTTAGCCAGAAGCCAGAAGCCACATCCGTAGCCAGAAGTCCGTAAACCAGAGCCTAGCCAGAGCCGTAGCCAGAGCCGTAGCCAGAGCCAGAGCCGGCCAGAGGCCGTAAGCCACATCCTTACCAGAGCCGTAGCCAGAGCCGTAACCAGAGCCGTAAGCCAGAAGCCGTAGCCAGAGCCGTAGCCAAGCCGTAGCCAGAGCCGTAGCCAGAGCCGTAGCCAGAGCCGTAGCCAGAGCCGTAGCCAGAGCCGTAGCCAGAGCCGTAGCCACAGCCGTAAGCCACAGCCGTATCCAGAGCCCAGAGCCGTAGCCACATCCAGAGAGAAGCCGTAGTCCAGAGCCAGAGCCGTAGCCAGAGCCAGAGCCGTAGCCAGAGCCGTAGCCAGAGCCGTAGCCAAGAGCCACATCCGTAGCCAGAGCCGTAGCCAAGCCAAGCCACACCGTAGCCAGAGCCGTAGCCAGAGCCGTAGCCAGAGCCAGAGCCGTAGCCAGAGCCAGAGCCACATCCGTAACCAGAGCCGTAGCCAGAGCCGTAGCCAGAGCCGTAGCCAGAGCCAGAGCCGTAGCCAGAGCCGTAGCCACAGCCGTAGCCAGAGCCGTAGCCAGAGCCGTAGCCACAGCCAGAGCCGTAGCCAGAGCCAGAGCCGTAGAGAGCCAGAGCCGTAGCCAGAGCCGTAGCCAGAGCCGTAGCCAGAGCCGAGCCAGAGCCTCGTAGCCAGAGCCGTACGCCAGAGCCGTAGCCAGAGCCGTAGCCAGAGCCGTAGCCAGAGCCGTAGCCAGAGCCACATCCGTAGCCACATCCGTAGCCAGAGCCGTAACCAGAGCCGTAGCCAGAGCCGTAGCCAGAGCCAGAGCCGTAGCCAGAGCCGTAGCCAGAGCCGTAGCCAGAGCCGTAGCCAGAGCCGTAGCCAGAGCCGTAGCCGTAGCCAGAGCCGTAACCAGAGCCGTAGCCAGAGCCAGAGCCGTAGCCAGAGCCGTAGCCAGAGCCGTAGCCAGAGCCGTAGCCAGAGCCGTAGCTAGAGCCAGAGCCGTAGCTAGAGCCAGAGCCGTAGCTAGAGCCGTAGCCGTAGCCAGAGCCGTAGCCAGAGCCGTAGCCGTAGCCAGAAACGGACTCTGAGGCAGGACAGGTCCAGACCCACTTCTCACACGTTCTGGTCCTGGTCCTGGTCCTGGTCCTGGTCCTGGGTCTGGTCCCTCTCAGAGCAGTCTCCTCCTCAGCTTATAAAAACCTGTTTCATTCTGGTCAAATGTTGTGTGTTTTTCTCACATGTAAAAGACTCGATACATGAACAAACACAAAGCTTACAGTAAAGTCTGATCTGCAGCAGTACCGCGTGTGGCCACCAGAGGACACTGCTACACACACAGGACACTACTGCTACACACACGGCAGAGAAACTAACACACACACAGCCACCAGAGGACACTGCTACACACACAGGACACTACTGCTACACACACGGCAGAGAAACTAACACACACACAGCCACCAGAGGACACTGCTACACACACAGGACACTACTGCTACACACACGGCAGAGAAACTAACACACACACAGCCACCAGAGGACACTGCTACACACACAGGACACTACTGCTACACACACGGCAGAGAAACTAACACACACACAGCCACCAGAGGACACTGCTACACACACAGGACACTACTGCTACACACACGGCAGAGAAACTAACACACACACAGCCACCAGAGGACACTGCTACACACACAGGACACTACTGCTACACACACGGCAGAGAAACTAACACACACACAGCCACCAGAGGACACTGCTACACACACAGGACACTACTGCTACACACACGGCAGAGAAACTAACACACACAAAGCCACCAGAGGACACTGCTACACACACAGGACACTACTGCTACACACACGGCAGAGAAACTAACACACACAAAGCCACCAGAGGACACTGCTACACACACAGGACACTACTGCTACACACACGGCAGAGAAACTAACACACACAAAGCCACCAGAGGACACTGCTACACACACAGGACACTACTGCTACACACACGGCAGAGAAACTAACACACACAAAGCCACCAGAGGACACTGCTACACACACAGGACACTACTGCTACACACACGGCAGAGAAACTAACACACACAAAGCCACCAGAGGACACTGCTACACACACGGCAGAGAAACTAACACACACACAGCCACCAGAGGACACTGCTACACACACGGCAGAGAAACTAACACACACACAGCCACCAGAGGACACTGCTACACACACGGCAAAGAAACTAACACACACACACACAGGACACTACTGCTACACATACACACAGGACACTACTGCTACACACACACACAGGACACTACTGCTACACACACGGCAAAGAAACTAACACGCACACTTCTGTTCAGCTGTGCTACAACTGAGGGACTTTATATTTTTATCTTTCTTTTCTTGTTTTGTTCAGCACTTAGAGTTGTGCTATACAAATAAACTTGCCGACTACTACACACAGGAAACACAGACACACACACACACAGCCACCAGAGGACACTGTCACCCCACACACAGGGTGTTCTGAGTGAAGTTTGCATGTTCTCCCTGTGTCTGTGCAGGTTTCCTCCGGGTGCTCCGGTTTCCCCTACCACTAAAAACATGCACAATAGGTCTGAATGTAAATGAGAGAGTGAATGGTGGTGTTGGGTCAGAGGCTTTGATGGTCCAGTGTGTTCTGGACTCGCTTCTGTCATCACCGTGTGTGGAAGGATTGGAACAATATCTGACTCTGAACATTGGAAAGTGCTTTGGGTCCGTACCTGTGGGTCCGTACCTTGGTCTGTACCTTTGAGTCCGTACCTTGGTCTGTACCTTTGGGTCTGTACCTTTGGGTCCGTACCTGTGGGTCCGTACCTTGGTCTGTACCTTTGAGTCTGTACCTTTGGGTCTGTACCTTTGGGTCTGTACCTTTGGGTCTGTACCTTTGGGTCTGTACCTTTGGGTCTGTACCTTGGTCTGTACCTTGGTCTGTACCTTGGTCTGTACCTTTGAGTCTGTACCTTGGTCTGTACCTTTGGGTCTGTACCTTTGAGTCTGTACCTTTGAGTCTGTACCTTGGTCTGTACCTTTGGGTCTGTACCTTTGGGTCTGTACCTTTGGGTCTGTACCTTTGGGTCTGTACCTTTGGGTCTGTACCTTTGGGTCTGTACCTTGGTCTGTACCTTTGAGTCCGTACCTTGGTCTGTACCTTTGGGTCTGTACCTTTGGGTCTGTACCTTTGGGTCTGTACCTTGGTCTGTACCTTGGTCTGTACCTTTGAGTCTGTACCTTGGTCTGTACCTTTGGGTCTGTACCTTTGGGTCTGTACCTTTGGGTCTGTACCTTTGGGTCTGTACCTTTGGGTCTGTACCTTTGGGTCTGTACCTTTGGGTCTGTACCTTGGTCTGTACCTTTGA
The DNA here is from genome assembly GCA_964034765.1 of Knipowitschia caucasica. Lineage (NCBI taxonomy): Eukaryota > Metazoa > Chordata > Actinopteri > Gobiiformes > Gobiidae > Knipowitschia > Knipowitschia caucasica. Next base: position 1,104,338 of record OZ035845.1, read on the forward strand.
GTCTGTACCTTTGAGTCTGTACCTTGGTCTGTACCTTTGGGTCTGTACCTTTGGGTCTGTACCTTGGTCTGTACCTTTGGGTCCGTACCTTGGTCTGTACCTTTGGGTCTGTACCTTTGGGTCTGTACCTTTGGGTCTGTACCTTGGTCTGTACCTTGGTCTGTACCTTTGGGTCTGTACCTTTGGGTCTGTACCTTTGGGTCTGTACCTTTGGGTCTGTACCTTGGTCTGTACCTTTGGGTCTGTACCTTTGGGTCTGTACCTTTGGGTCTGTACCTTTGGGTCTGTACCTTTGGGTCTGTACCTTTGAGTCTGTACCTTTGGGTCTGTACCTTTGGGTCTGTACCTTTGGGTCTGTACCTTTGGGTCTGTACCTTTGAGTCTGTACCTTTGGGTCTGTACCTTTGGGTCTGTACCTTTGGGTCTGTACCTTTGAGTCTGTATCTTTGGGTCTGTACCTTTGGGTCTGTACCTTTGGGTCTGTACCTTTGGGTCTGTACCTTTGGGTCTGTACCTTTGGGTCTGTACCTTGGTCTGTACCTTTGGGTCTGTACCTTTGGGTCTGTACCTTTGGGTCTGTACCTTGGTCTGTACCTTTGGGTCTGTACCTTTGAGTCTGTACCTTTGGGTCTGTGACATGGGGTCTACAGCCTCAGTCCTGGGTCTACAGCCTCAGTCCTGGGTCTACAGCCTCAGTCCTGGGTCTACAGCCTCAGTCCTGGGTCTACAGCCTCAGTCCTGGGTCTACAGCCTCAGTCCTGGGTCTACAGCCTCAGTCCTGGGTCTACAGCCTCAGTCCTGGGTCTACAGCCTCAGTCCTGGGTCTACAGCCTCAGTCCTGGGTCTACAGCCTCAGTCCTGGGTCTACAGCCTCAGTCCTGGGTCTACAGCCTCAGTCCTGGGTCTACAGCCTCAGTCCTGGGTCTACAGCCTCAGTCCTGGGTCTACAGCCTCAGTCCTGGGTCTACAGCCTCAGTCCTGGGTCTACAGCCTCAGTCCTGGGTCTACAGCCTCAGTCCTGGGTCTACAGCCTCAGTCCTGGGTCTACAGCCTCAGTCCTGGGTCTACAACCTCAGTCCTGGGTCTACAGGCTCAGTCCTGGGTCTACAGCCTCAGTCCTGGGTGCCTAGCCTCAGTCCTGGGTCTACAGCCTCAGTCCTGGGTCTACAGCCTCAGTCCTGGGTCTACAGCCTCAGTCCTGGGTCTACAGCCTCAGTCCTGGGTCTACAGCCTCAGTCCTGGGTCTACAGCCTCAGTCCTGGGTCTACAGCCTCAGTCCTGGGTCTACAGCCTCAGTCCTGGGTCTACAGCCTCAGTCCTGGGTCTACAGCCTCAGTCCTGGGTCTACAGCCTCAGTCCTGGGTCTACAGCCTCAGTCCTGGGTCTACAGCCTCAGTCCTGGGTCTACAGCCTCAGTCCTGGGTCTACAGCCTCAGTCCTGGGTCTACAGCCTCAGTCCTGGGTCTACAGCCTCAGTCCTGGGTCTACAGCCTCAGTCCTGGGTCTACAGCCTCAGTCCTGGGTCTACAGCCTCAGTCCTGGGTCTACAGCCTCAGTCCTGGGTCTACAGCCTCAGTCCTGGGTCTACAGCCTCAGTCCTGGGTCTACAGGCTCAGTCCTGGGATACAGCCTCAGTCCTGGGTCTACAGCCTCAGTCCTGGGTCTACAGCCTCAGTCCTGGGTCTACAGCCTCAGTCCTGGGTCTACAGCCTCAGTCCTGGGTCTACAGCCTCAGTCCTGGGTCTACAGCCTCAGTCCTGGGTCTACAGCCTCAGTCCTGGGTCTACAGCCTCAGTCCTGGGTCTACAGCCTCAGTCCTGGGTCTACAGCTCAGTCCTGGGTCTACAGCCTCAGTCCTGGGTCTACAGCCTCAGTCCTGGGTCTACAGCCTCAGTCCTGGGTCTAGAGCCTCAGTCCTGGGTCTACAGCCTCAGTCCTGGGTCTACAGCCTCAGTCCTGGGTCTACAGCCTCAGTCCTGGGTCTACAGCCTCAGTCCTGGGTCTACAGCCTCAGTCCTGGGTCTACAGCCTCAGTCCTGGGTCTACAGCCTCAGTCCTGGGTCTACAGGCCTCAGTCCTGGGATACAGCCTCAGTCCTGGGTCTACAGCCTCAGTCCTGGGTCTACAGCCTCAGTCCTGGGTCTAGAGCCTCAGTCCTGGGTCTACAGCTCAGTCCTGGGATACAGCCTCAGTCCTGGGTCTACAGCCTCAGTCCTGGGTCTACAGCCTCAGTCCTGGGTCTAAAGCCTCAGTCCTGGGTCTACAACCTCAGTCCTGGGTCTACAGCCTCAGTCCTGGGTCTTTAGCCTCAGTCCTGGGTCTACAGCCTCAGTCCTGGGTCTACACCTCAGAGCTTCAGTCCTCAGGGTCTCTCAGTCCTGGCTACCTCAGTCCTGGGTCTACAGCCTCAGTCCTGGGTCTACAGCCTCAGTCCTGGGTCTACAGCCTCAGTCCTGGGTCTACAGCCTCAGTCCTGGGTCTACAGCCTCAGTCCTGGGTCTACAGCCTCAGTCCTGGGTCTACAGCCTCAGTCCTGGGTCTACAGCCCTCAGTCCTGGGTCTACAGGCTCAGCTCTGGGTCTACAGCCTCAGTCCTGGCCGCTCAGTCCTGTGCCTACAGCCTCAGTCCTGGGATACAGCCTCAGTCCTGGATCTACAGCCTCAGTCCTGGGTCTACAGCCTCAGTCCTGGGTCTACAGCCTCAGTCCTGGGTCTACAGCCTCAGCCCTGGGTCTATAGCCTCAGTCCTGGGTCTACAGCCTCAGTCCTGGGTCTACAGCCTCAGTCCTGGGTCTACAGGCTCAGTCCTGGGTCTACAGCCTCAGTCCTGGGTCTACAGCCTCAGTCCTGGGTCTACAGCCTCAGTCCTGGGTCTACAGCCTCAGTCCTGGGTCTACAGCCTCAGTCCTGGGTCTACAGCCTCAGTCCTGGGTCTACAGCCTCAGTCCTGGGTCTACAGCCTCAGTCCTGGGTCTAGAGCTCAGTCCTGGGTCTAGAGCCTCAGTCCTGGGTCTACAGGCTCAGTCCTGGGTCTACAGCCTCAGTCCTGGGTCTACAGGCTCAGTCCTGGGTCTACAGCCTCAGTCCTGGGTCTACAGCCTCAGTCATGGGTCTACAGCCTCAGTCCTGGGTCTACAGCCTCAGTCCTGGGTCTACAGCCTCAGTCCTGGGTCTACAGCCTCAGTCCTGGGTCTACAGCCTCAGTCCTGGGTCTACAGGCTCAGTCCTGGGATACAGCCTCAGTCCTGGGTCTACAGCCTCAGTCCTGGGTCTACAGCCTCAGTCCTGGGATCTACAGCCTCAGTCCTGGGTCTACAGCCTCAGTCCTGGGTCTACAGCCTCAGTCCTGGGTCTACAGCCTCAGTCCTGGGTCTAGAGCCTCAATCCTGGGTCTACAGCCTCATCCTGGGTCTACAGCCTCAGTCCTGGGTCTACAGCCTCAGTCCTGGGTCTACAGCCTCAGTCCTGGGTATACAGCCTCAGTCCTGGGTCTACAGCCTCAGTCCTGGGTCTACAGCCTCAGTCCTGGGTCTACAGCCTCAGTCCTGGGTCTACAGCCTCAGTCCTGGGTCTACAGCCTCAGTCCTGGGTCTACAGCCTCAGTCCTGGGTCTACAGCCTCAGTCCTGGGTCTACAGGCTCAGTCCTGGGATACAGCCTCAGTCCTGGGTCTACAGCCTCAGTCCTGGGTCTACAGCCTCAGTCCTGGGATACAGCCTCAGTCCTGGATCTACAGCCTCAGTCCTGGGTCTACAGCCTCAGTCCTGGGTCTACAGCCTCAGCCATGGGTCTAAAACCTCAGTCCTGGGTCTACAACCTCAGCCCTGGGTCTTTAGCCTCAGTCCTGGGTCTACAGCCTCAGTCCTGGGTCCAGAGCTTCAGTCCTGGGTCTACAGGCTCAGTCCTGGGTCTACAGCCTCAGTCCTGGGTCTACAGCCTGTGGTGACAGTTTTTGGAGTAATTACATTAAACCAGCCGCAGCAAATACACGGACGTCAAAGGCCTTTTATCCATGCAGACGACCTTCTGACGCCATGCTGAGCTTTGTGAAGGTCCCTGCTGTCTGTCACACCCTTGTGTCTTTCCGTCTTGCATCTGTATGACCTGCATTTCCACCATTGTCTGTCTGTTCACACCCCATGCCACTGCCACCACAGGGGATGGCGCCGGCGCTTCCTGTGCGCCTCCTCACCGGTGGCCCCCTCCGCTCCGTTGTGGGCGTGACTATCTTTGGTGTGTGCCTTGTATACCGGAAGCTGGGGGCTCTGGCCCCCAGAGCTGGAACATGCTGCTTTTGGAGTGTATGTGCTGGCTCTCCGCACTGTGCGTTAACAATAAACTTACGCTTTTGATCAGACAAAGGACCTTTGAGTTTCCTCCTTCATGGGGTATATAATTCTATAACAAGCCTCAGTCCTGGGTCTAGAGCCTCAGTCCTGGGTCTACAGCCTCAGTCCTGGATCTACAGCCTCAGCCCTGGGTCTATAGCCTCAGTCCTGGGTCTACAGCCTCAGTCCTGGGTCTACAGCCTCAGTCCTGGGTCCAGAGCTTCAGTCCTGGGTCTAGAGCCTCAGTCCTGGGTCTACAGGCTCAGTCCTGGGTCTACAGGCTCAGTCCTGGGATACAGCCTCAGTCCTGGGTCTACAGCCTCAGTCCTGGGTCTACAGCCTCAGTCCTGGGTCTAGAGCCTCAGTCCTGGGTCTACAGCCTCAATCCTGGGTCTAGAGCCTCAGTCCTGGGTCTACAGCCTCAGTCCTGGGTCTACAGCCTCAGTCCTGGGTCTACAGGCTCAGTCCTGGGCTACAGCCTCAGTCCTGGGTCTACAGCCTCAGTCCTGGGTCTACAGCCTCAGTCCTGGGTCTACAGCCTCAGTCCTGGGTCTAAAGCCTCAGTCCTGGGTCTACAGCCTCAGTCCTGGGTCTACAGCCTCAGTCCTGGGTCTAGAGCCTCAGTCCTGGGTCTACAGCCTCAGTCCTGGGTCTACAGCCTCAGTCCTGGGTCTACAGCCTCAGTCCTGGGTCTACAGCCTCAGTCCTGGGTCTACAGCCTCAGTCCTGGGTCTACAGCCTCAGTCCTGGGTCTACAGCCTCAGTCCTGGGTCTACAGCCTCAGTCCTGGGTCTACAGCCTCAGTCCTGGGTCTACAGCCTCAGTCCTGGGTCTACAGCCTCAGTCCTGTGTCTACAGCCTCAGTCCTGGGTCTACAGGCTCAGTCCTGGGATACAGCCTCAGTCCTGGGTCTACAGCCTCAGTCCTGGGTCTACAGCCTCAGTCCTGGGTATACAGCCTCAGTCCTGGGTCTACAACCTCAGTCCTGTGCCCACAGCCTCAATCCTGGGTCTAGAGCCTCAGTCCTGTATACAGCCTCAGTCCTGGGTCTACAGCCTCAGTCCTGGGTCTACAGCCTCAGTCCTGGGTCTACAGCCTCAGTCCTGGGTCTACAGCCTCAGTCCTGGATCTACAGCCTCAGTCCTGGGTCTACAGCCTCAGCCCTGGGTCTAAAACCTCAGTCCTGGGTCTATAGCCTCAGTCCTGGGTCCACAGCCTCAGTCCTGGGTCTAAAGCCTCAGTCCTTGGTCTAGAGCCTCAGTCCTGGGCCTACAGCCTCAGTCCTGGGTCTACAGGCTCAGTCCTGGGATACAGCCTCAGTCCTGGGTCTACAGCCTCAGTCCTGGGTCTACAGCCTCAGTCCTGGGTCTACAGCCTCAGTCCTGGGTCTACAGCCTCAGTCCTGGGTCTAAAGCCTCAGTCCTGGGTCTACAGCCTCAGTCCTGGGTCTACAGCCTCAGTCCTGGGTCTACAGCCTCAGTCCTGGGTCTACAGCCTCAGTCCTGGGTCTACAGCCTCAGCCATGGGTCTAAAACCTCAGTCCTGGGTCTATAGCCTCAGTCCTGGGTCTACAGCCTCAGTCCTGGGTCTACAGCCTCAGTCCTGGGTCTACAGGCTCAGTCCTGGGATACAGCCTCAGTCCTGGGTCTACAGCCTCAGTCCTGGGTCTACAGCCTCAGTCCTGGGTCTAGAGCCTCAGTCCTGGGTCTACAGCCTCAGTCCTGGGTCTACAGCCTCAGTCCTGGGTCTACAGCCTCAGCCATGGGTCATGGGTCTAAAACCTCAGTCCTGGGTCTACAACCTCAGCCCTGGGTCTATAGCCTCAGTCCTGGGTCTACAGCCTCAGTCCTGGGTCCAGAGCTTCAGTCCTGGGTCTACAGGCTCAGTCCTGGGTCTACAGCCTCAGTCCTGGGTCTACAGCCTCAGTCCTGGGTCTAGAGCCTCAGTCCTGGGTCTACAGGCTCAGTCCTGGGATACAGCCTCAGTCCTGGGTCTAGAGCCTCAGTCCTGGGTCTACAGGCTCAGTCCTGGGATACAGCCTCAGTCCTGGATCTACAGCCTCAGTCCTGGGTCTACAGCCTCAGTCCTGGGTCTACAGCCTCAGCCATGGTTCTAAAACCTCAGTCCTGGGTCTACAACCTCAGCCCTGGGTCTTTAGCCTCAGTCCTGGGTCTACAGCCTCAGTCCTGGGTCCAGAGCTTCAGTCCTGGGTCTACAGGCTCAGTCCTGGGTCTACAGCCTCAGTCCTGGGTCTACAACCTCAGCCCTGGGTCTATAGCCTCAGTCCTGGGTCTACAGCCTCAGTCCTGGGTCTACAGCCTCAGTCCTGGGTCCAGAGCTTCAGTCCTGGGTCTAGAGCCTCAGTCCTGGGTCTACAGGCTCAGTCCTGGGTCTACAGGCTCAGTCCTGTGCCTACAGCCTCAGTCCTGGGATACAGCCTCAGTCCTGGATCTACAGCCTCAGTCCTGGGTCTACAGCCTCAGTCCTGGGTCTACAGCCTCAGTCCTGGGTCTACAACCTCAGCCCTGGGTCTATAGCCTCAGTCCTGGGTCTACAGCCTCAGTCCTGGGTCTACAGCCTCAGTCCTGGGTCTACAGGCTCAGTCCTGGGATACAGCCTCAGTCCTGGGTCTACAGCCTCAGTCCTGGGTCTACAGCCTCAGTCCTGGGTCTACAGCCTCAGTCCTGGGATACAGCCTCAGTCCTGGGTCTACAGCCTCAGTCCTGGGTCTACAGCCTCAGTCCTGGGTCTAGAGCCTCAGTCCTGGGTCTACAGCCTCAGTCCTGGGTCTACAGGCTCAGTCCTGGGATACAGCCTCAGTCCTGGGTCTACAGCCTCAGTCCTGGGTCTACAGGCTCAGTCCTGGGATACAGCCTCAGTCCTGGATCTACAGCCTCAGTCCTGGGTCTACAGCCTCAGCCCTGGGTCTACAACCTCAGTCCTGGGTCTACAGCCTCAGTCCTGGGTCTACAGCCTCAGTCCTGGGTCTACAGCCTCAGTCCTGGATCTACAGCCTCAGTCCTGGGATACAGCCTCAGTCCTGGATCTACAGCCTCAGTCCTGGGTCTACAGCCTCAGTCCTGGGTCTACAGCCTCAGCCATGGGTCTAAAACCTCAGTCCTGGGTCTAAAGCCTCAGCCCTGGGTCTATAGCCTCAGTCCTGGGTCTACAGCCTCAGTCCTGGGTCTACAGCCTCAGTCCTGGGTCTACAGGCTCAGTCCTGGGATACAGCCTCAGTCCTGGGTCTACAGCCTCAGTCCTGGGTCTACAGCCTCAGTCCTGGGTCTAGAGCCTCAGTCCTGGGTCTACAGGCTCAGTCCTGGGATACAGCCTCAGTCCTGGGTCTAGAGCCTCAGTCCTGGGTCTACAGGCTCAGTCCTGGGATACAGCCTCAGTCCTGGATCTACAGCCTCAGTCCTGGGTCTACAGCCTCAGTCCTGGGTCTACAGCCTCAGCCATGGGTCTAAAACCTCAGTCCTGGGTCTACAACCTCAGCCCTGGGTCTTTAGCCTCAGTCCTGGGTCTACAGCCTCAGTCCTGGGTCCAGAGCTTCAGTCCTGGGTCTACAGGCTCAGTCCTGGGTCTACAGCCTCAGTCCTGGGTCTACAGCCTGTGGTGACAGTTTTTGGAGTAATTACATTAAACCAGCCGCAGCAAATACACGGACGTCAAAGGCCTTTTATCAATGCAGACGACCTTCTGACGCCATGCTGAGCTTTGTGAAGGTCCCTGCTGTCTGTCACACCCTTGTGTCTTTCCGTCTTGCATCTGTATGACCTGCATTTCCACCATTGTCTGTCTGTTCACACCCCATGCCACTGCCACCACAGGGGATGGCGCCGGCGCTTCCTGTGCGCCTCCTCACCGGTGGCCCCCTCCGCTCCGTTGTGGGCGTGACTATCTTTGGTGTGTGCCTTGTATACCGGAAGCTGGGGGCTCTGGCCCCCAGAGCTGGAACATGCTGCTTTTGGAGTGTATGTGCTGGCTCTCCGCACTGTGCGTTAACAATAAACTTACGCTTTTGATCAGACAAAGGACCTTTGAGTTTCCTCCTTCATGGGGTATATAATTCTATAACAAGCCTCAGTCCTGGGTCTAGAGCCTCAGTCCTGGGTCTACAGCCTCAGTCCTGGATCTACAGCCTCAGCCCTGGGTCTATAGCCTCAGTCCTGGGTCTACAGCCTCAGTCCTGGGTCTACAGCCTCAGTCCTGGGTCTACAGCCTCAGTCCTGGGTCCAGAGCTTCAGTCCTGGGTCTAGAGCCTCAGTCCTGGGTCTACAGGCTCAGTCCTGGGTCTACAGGCTCAGTCCTGGGATACAGCCTCAGTCCTGGGTCTACAGCCTCAGTCCTGGGTCTACAGCCTCAGTCCTGGGTCTAGAGCCTCAGTCCTGGGTCTACAGCCTCAATCCTGGGTCTAGAGCCTCAGTCCTGGGTCTACAGCCTCAGTCCTGGGTCTACAGCCTCAGTCCTGGGTCTACAGGCTCAGTCCTGGGATACAGCCTCAGTCCTGGGTCTACAGCCTCAGTCCTGGGTCTACAGCCTCAGTCCTGGGATACAGCCTCAATCCTGGGTCTAAAGCCTCAGTCCTGGGTCTACAGCCTCAGTCCTGGGTCTACAGCCTCAGTCCTGGGTCTAGAGCCTCAATCCTGGGTCTACAGCCTCAATCCTGGGTCTAGAGCCTCAGTCCTGGGTCTACAGCCTCAGTCCTGGGTCTACAGCCTCAGTCCTGGGATACAGCCTCAGTCCTGGATCTACAGCCTCAGTCCTGGGTCTACAGCCTCAGTCCTGGGTCTACAACCTCAGCCCTGGGTCTATAGCCTCAGTCCTGGGTCTACAGCCTCAGTCCTGGGTCTACAGCCTCAGTCCTTTGTCTACAGCCTCAGTCCTGGGTCTACAGGCTCAGTCCTGGGATACAGCCTCAGTCCTGGGTCTACAGCCTCAGTCCTGGGTCTACAGCCTCAGTCCTGGGATACAGCCTCAGTCCTGGGTCTACAACCTCAGTCCTGTGCCCACAGCCTCAATCCTGGGTCTAGAGCCTCAGTCCTGTATACAGCCTCAGTCCTGGGTCTACAGCCTCAGTCCTGGGTCTACAGCCTCAGTCCTGGGTCTACAGCCTCAGTCCTGGGTCTACAGCCTCAGTCCTGGATCTACAGCCTCAGTCCTGGGTCTACAGCCTCAGCCCTGGGTCTAAAACCTCAGTCCTGGGTCTATAGCCTCAGTCCTGGGTCCACAGCCTCAATCCTGGGTCTAAAGCCTCAGTCCTTGGTCTAGAGCCTCAGTCCTGTGCCTACAGCCTCAGTCCTGGGTCTACAGGCTCAGTCCTGGGATACAGCCTCAGTCCTGGATCTACAGCCTCAGTCCTGGGTCTACAGCCTCAGTCCTGGGTCTACAGCCTCAGCCATGGGTCTAAAACCTCAGTCCTGGGTCTAAAGCCTCAGCCCTGGGTCTAAAACCTCAGTCCTGGGTCTATAGCCTCAGTCCTGGGTCTACAGCCTCAGTCCTGGGTCTACAGCCTCAGTCCTGGGTCTAAACCCTCAGTCCTGGGTCTACAGCCTCAGCCATGGGTCTAAAACCTCAGTCCTGGGTCTATAGCCTCAGTCCTGGGTCTACAGCCTCAGTCCTGGGTCTACAGCCTCAGTCCTGGGTCTACAGGCTCAGTCCTGGGATACAGCCTCAGTCCTGGGTCTACAGCCTCAGTCCTGGGTCTACAGCCTCAGTCCTGGGTCTAGAGCCTCAGTCCTGGGTCTACAGCCTCAGTCCTGGGTCTACAGCCTCAGTCCTGGGTCTACAGCCTCAGTCCTGGGTCTACAGCCTCAGCCATGGGTCTAAAACCTCAGTCCTGGGTCTATAGCCTCAGTCCTGGGTCTACAGCCTCAGTCCTGGGTCTACAGCCTCAGTCCTGGGTCTACAGGCTCAGTCCTGGGATACAGCCTCAGTCCTGGGTCTACAGCCTCAGTCCTGGGTCTACAGCCTCAGTCCTGGGTCTAGAGCCTCAGTCCTGGGTCTACAGGCTCAATCCTGGGTCTACAGCCTCAGTCCTGGGTCTACAGCCTCAGTCCTGGGTCTACAGCCTCAGCCATGGGTCTAAAACCTCAGTCCTGGGTCTACAACCTCAGCCCTGGGTCTATAGCCTCAGTCCTGGGTCTACAGCCTCAGTCCTGGGTCCAGAGCTTCAGTCCTGGGTCTACAGGCTCAGTCCTGGGTCTACAGCCTCAGTCCTGGGTCTACAGCCTCAGTCCTGGGTCCTGTTATAGAATTATATACCCCATGAAGGAGAAAACTCAAAGGTCCTTTGTCTGATCAAAAGCGTAAGTTTATTGTTAACGCACAGTGCGGAGAGCCAGCACATACACTCCAAAAGCAGCATGTCCCAGCTCTGGGGGCCAGAGCCCCGAGCTTCCTGTATACAAGGCACACACCAAAGATAGTCACGCCCACAACGGAGCGGAGGGGGCCACAATGAAGCGCGGGTAAACGGCGGGAGTAACTATGACTCTCTTAAGGAAGTGTACATACCGGAGTCAGTGGACTGTGTTACCAATCGCTGTTCACGCCACCCCTGGTCCAATAGTCCCTCCCCATTTGGCAAGGGAACAATAAGGGCGAAATAAGACTGATACACAGCAGTCACGCATTAAGTAACAACTATATGACTGAAGATCGATGACCCAACAAGACCCATACGTGATCTGCTATGCCCCCAGCCTTGGTGTGTCCAGGGTGGGGGCTTATCTGCTTAGGTTCCAAACTGAAATGTCGCCTCACTGTGGAGCTGAGACCGACATTATGCCCCCAGCCCTGGTGTGTCCAGGGTGGGGGCTTATCTGCTTAAGTCTTAAACGTAATGTCGCGCGGACTATGTCCCGGAACAGACATACTGCCCCCAGCCTCGGTGTGTCCGGGGTGGGGGCTTATCTGCTTAAGTTCAAAACCCAAATGACGCCTGACTGCGAAGCTGAGGCGGACATGGTGCCCCCAGCCCTGGTGTGTCCAGGGTGGGGGCTTATCTGCTTAAGTCTAAACCGTAATATCGCTCGAATTATGGCCCGAAACAGCATATTGCCCCCAGCCTCGGTGTGTCCGGGGTGGGGGCTTATCTGCTTAGGTCCCAAACCGAAGTGTCTCCCTGAATGCAATCTAAGACTTACACGAGGCCCCCTACCCCAATGTGTCCGAGGGGGGGTTTATCTGCTGCAATGCTGAAGCCGGCTTGCTCTGAATGTAGACTGAAAGCTATCACGAAAACCCTGGTGTGTCCGGGGTGGGGGCTTATTTGTTGCAATCGCTGACTTCGGCGATTGTACTAAGGCGTGGATGGGATTGGTCACTTGATGGTCTCATCTACCATATTCTCTTATGTGTGTGCTTCAGGTATATCTGGAAGGGCTGGCGAAGCGGCGCGGCAGACCCGTGAAGTCGAGTGACCGAGAGCAGTGGGGTACCTTCGGATGGCGAACCTTGGGACAATGAAAAGATCCCTCACCCCTGATGTCCACTCGGACTCCAAAAAGATAAAGGTGGCCCTCCCCAGCAGCCTTCCCACCAAGAAAGCTTTGCTCAAACTCTGCTCCCCCAAAGGAGTACTTGGGAGGAGACTGGGTGGGGACCCCAAAGGGACTCCAAAGAAGGGTGGAGCCCCTTCAAGGCGGACACTTTTTCCCATGCCTAAGTCAACTCCGAACATTCTGACCTTGGCAACTTCGAAAAAACTGATTTTGAACCCTACAGACTCCAGAGGCAGATTATTTGCCAATGTCTGGATTGATCTAAAGGTGCCCTGGAGACCGTCCCAATGTACAATTTGTGGTACAAATCTGAAGTCCCTACTCATGGCAAAACTGCACTATCTTAAAACTCACATGGCTAAACACGTTCTCACCTCCTGTATGAGATGTGAAACATCCAACTCATCCCTATCAATAATAACAGGTCATGCAGCCAGATGTGGGTTGCGGAAGACCAGACCGTTGGCAAAAAGAACACCTGCGTCAGGGTTCGACTGCGTCCTCTGCTCTAGGAGCTTTAGCTCCAAAAGAGGTATGTCCCAACATATACGATTGACGCACTCCCTGGCGCACGGTGCTACCCTTGAACAAAACGAGGGAAGATGGGGCGAGCCAAGGATGGCAACCTTGGTTGCCTTTGAAATGACTATGCTGGGTGTAATCGAGCCGGTCAAACAACCAAAAAAGATGGCCTCGAAAATTAGAAGAACTCTGGGCCTGGCCGAAATGACAGCCAGAGAGATGCACATAGAAGGAAAAAAGTTGGTTGCACTCCTTCGAAGAAGGTTGAAACTTGGAAAAAGGATCAATGGGTCAGGAGTGAGCAGATTCAAAGGTGGCCTGGCTGGATCTTTCTCCTCCTTGAAGTATGCCCAAAGGAGATACGAAGCTGACAAGTCCTTAGTAATCAAGGAAGTTCTCCAGGGAAAGAAATCCTTGTGTAAAGTCCCCCTGAACGAAATCAGCTCGTGTTACAAAAAGCTCTGGGGGCAGGCTGGGGACTACAAAGGCCTGAAAGAATTTGGTGACCTCCCGAAAGCTGATAACTCTGGCCTATGTTTTCCAATATCTGCTGCAGAAGTTGTCTCAGCAATAAGAGTCGGTAAAAGAAATGGAAGCCCGGGCCCTGATAAGATTGGAAGAACCCACTTGCAGTCCTACGACCCCAAAGGGACTAAGCTTGCATTACTTTACAACAAATGGTTAGTTGTTAAAGGAATACCAGACTGTCTGAAAGAGAGCGTCACCACGCTAATTCCCAAGGTGGATGACGAATCTCTCCTCTCTGCTCTAAAGAACTGGCGACCATTAACACTGAGCTCAGTGTTGCTAAAAGTTTTCTCCAGTGTACTTAACAAGAGATTAAGTGAAGCCTGTCCTACCCAACCCAGGCAGAGGGGTTTCATAGCCTCCCCAGGCTGTGCTGAGAACGTGATGCTCCTAAACTGTTTGGCCAAAGACGCGAGGGCTGGAAAAAGGTCGCTTGCGGTGGTCTTCATTGACCTCCGCAGAGCCTTCGACATGGTTCCTCATGAGCTCATTCTTGAAAGCCTCAGGCGCAGAGGCCTTGACTCAACACTTGTCACTTGTATCGCAAACGCATACTCTGGCACTTTTACTAGAGTGCGTGCAGAAAAAGGACTATCAAAGCGGGTGATAGTGAAGAGAGGGGTCAAACAGGGTGACCCTCTCTCTCCGACTCTCTTCAACCTCTCGTTGGACCCATTGCTTTATGCTCTGGATAAAGCGGGTCATGGAATATTAGTAACGGAAGAACATAAAGTAACAGCACTGGCATATGCTGACGATCTAATTCTATTGAGTGATTCATGGGAAGGGATGGCCCGGAACCTGCAGATCCTCGACTCTTTCAGTGCTCAAACTGGGCTGGAAGCAAACCCTGATAAGTGCTCAGGGTTCTGGCTTTCCTTTGTTAAAAGGAAGCCAGTGTTGAACCTTTGTCCCCGATGGTCATTAAGAGGAGAGAAGCTAAGATTATTATCGGCAACGGACACTGTGAAATATCTAGGGATGGAATTCTCTCCGTTGAGAGGTCTTCTTACCCCTGACCTTGGTCCTGTAATCGAAGCGGCGGTCATGAAGCTTGACAAATCCGCTCTCAGACCAAGCCAAAAGCTCTCTGCGTTGAGAACTCACCTCTTGCCCAAGGTGATCTACCAAGCTGACCTCTCCGAGCTCAGCGCCGGCCACCTCACAAAGCTCGATGGCCTTCTCCGCTCCGTCGTGAAGAAGTGGTTGGGTCTGCCCACATTTGCAACAAATGGAATCCTCTATAGCAGATTCAAAGATGGAGGCCTTAATGTGACAAGATTAGGGAAGCTAATTCCTGCCATGCAATTAAGAAGAGCTTCAAAGCTACTATGCTCACTTGATCCACTTACCCATTCAGTAGCAGAGCTGATGGATATGGAGAGTCGAATACGGCGACTACAAAAGACGATTGGAGGAGAGGTGGCCGGCTGCAAAGCGGATGAGGTCCCCCCTAGACTCCTTGCCTCCAAAAAGATGAAAAAGGAAGAACATACTGCCTGGGTCAAACTAAAATGGCAGGGCATGGGTACCGAGTGCTTTGGAGACGATGTGGTCTCAAATGCTTGGATAAGAGACCCTGCAAAATCAAGACTGAGCGAATCAGACTTCATAACTGCTCTCAGACTAAGGTCCTCAACGATACCCTGCTTGGGGACCCCTCTTAACAAAGAGGGTCCCAAAGGGTGCCGCCTATGTGGAAGAGATTATGAGACTCTTATCCACATAGTAAGTCTCTGTCCTGCAACCAAGAGACAAAGAATGTCCAACCACAACAACATATGTGACATCCTAGCAATAAGAACAAGAGAAATAGGATGGTCGGTCTACAGGGAACGGCATTTGCGGTCTTCTAGACTTGGTCTAGCAGTCCCGGACATTGTAGCCACCAAAGGCGATCTGGCACTCATTATTGATGTGGCCATTTCTTTCGAAACATCCCTCTCCACACTGACTTCGATGAGAGAGAAGAAAAGGGCTAAGTATTTGCCTTTCCTGAAAGCCCTTCTGAATGAAGAGACGGAAGCGAAGACAGCGGATGCCATTGGTTTCCCAATGGGAGCCAGGGGAAAATGGCACAAAGGGAATCCGACTGTTTAATTAAAACAAAGCAACGCGAAGGCCCATGCAGGGTGTTGATGCGATGTGATTTCTGCCCAGTGCTATGTCAAAGTGAAGAAATTCAATGAAGCGCGGGTAAACGGCGGGAGTAACTATGACTCTCTTAAGAAAGTGTACAGGCCGGAGTCAGTGGACAGTGTTGCCAATCACTGTTCATGTCATCCCTGATCCAAAAGTTTGCCCCTCACTCTTGGAGGGGGGCTACAATGGCGAGAAGTGTGACTGATCCACAGCAGTCAAGTGAATAAACTCTTGTGGTCTGTCTCGTGTCTTCTTCTCCTCGCCCCGGTTCTCTGGGGTAGGAGGTATCCTTCCAGTGAGTCCTGTTGAAATACTCGAGAGTTCCCTAACCCGAGTGTATGTCGTAACCGGATGTGCTAACCCTAACCATCTAACCAAACTCTATTCCCCTCTAACCCTAATAATTCTTTTCTGAATAGATGGATCCACGGCCATCTAAATCGTGATAACATCCAGTTCATCACGTAACGTCTCATCTCCTTTCAGACTGCTGAACGGAGTGGGTCGTCTCCAGTACAGAGTGTCCGTTCCCTGAAGCCAGTGTGCCTTCACCAAAACCCTGTCACTTGGAGAGGTAAGTGTTCCTCCGGAACACTCACCTGTTGGCCGGACGAGCGAGGCGGCTGCGGCCCAACTGTTGGGGTTGTGGGCGTGCGGTTGGGGTGGTGCTGCCCTGGGTGCTGTCCCCTGTGCGTGCACCGGACTGTGGCGGCCGTTGGACGTTTGGGGTGACGGTGGCTCCTACTTGGATCGGTTCACCGGATCTTGGGGTTGCTCGCCTCGGCCCCGTCGGCCTGGTCGTGGCGGTTGCGGCCGTGCGTCCGGGGGCTATCGCCTTGGGTGCCGATCCCTGAGCGCG